>JALPQI010001312.1:0-121918 GCA_025490895.1 Thaumatotibia leucotreta | reverse complement strand
AGTGCCTGGCATTTGTGAGAATTCTTTCCTCTATGTACCTATATACAAAATTAATTTCCTTAAATATGTTGGTACAGTAGATACCCCTGACCAATATTAAGGTAGGGATCGACTATGTTCAGTTTTCATCAAGTTGGCGATTATAGAAATGACCAATTTGCATCTAGGAAGAAACAATACGACACATGAAGTAAGAAAGTTCGTACACCTAATACAGACAAGTGATCATACAGCTCGATATCCGATAACTTATCACATTGAAGAGCGATACAGATATTAAAGGTAAGTGGACCACGTGCATATCACTAGCGCGAAAGAAAATTATACCATTGTCATTGTCAATTAGTACGGGGCTAGGATGATTAACAAACAAACTGCATCTTTCAGCTTCGGGGCATCTCGAGGCACAACGTTAGATCATACGTCTTTTTACAACTCTTTCTTATATCAAATATTCTTTTGTTATTCTATAATATCAAGATAGTAAGCGTAAGTGGTTTGTTCGTAGCCGAGTGTATCGGATACAATTTTAATATTATTTTAAGTAAATATATCTAGACGTAATAAAATATTAACAAACAATTAACATATATTTATTAATTTATATATATGTTATATTTCATCCACAGCGCGTTTTAATAGGTACTGTATATTAGTAGAGGAGTAACGAATGGATCTACAAAAATATTATAGGTAGTTGTCTCTCAAAGAATTTAGTCAAGTTACTGATTATGCATTGTTTAAATAATTACTTATGTAGATTTATACGTTAAATTTTTTTAAGTCTATCATTCGGTAAATTAAATGGTACCTACCGTAGAAATGTTTCAATAGGTAAATGCCAACATGGGTATTTTTTTTAATACGTACCGTCATGAACATTAATTAGTTTCAATAGGCCTACAATTTTATGAATGTGCTCATTTTATATTTTTTATTTATAGTACCTATATGTTTTAAGGATTCTAAATCGGGTATTTTTTAATGTGTTTAGGTTTTTACAATGTTTTTTTACGTTCTATGAAATGTAATAGGTAATACGTGTAAAACGTACTGGCCACTTACGAGCACAGGCAGATACACGACATTTGCGTTGTTACGTGGATTATATTCTAATGTTTTTTTCTACGATATTGAAGTATATAGTTTAAAACCTCCTCACTAAAATAAATGATATAAATAAAATAACATTAAATAGGAAACAAAATAAAATTAATACCCGTTTAGAAACCCTTGGAATATAATACTATGTATAAAAAGTATAAAATTTACGTGTTCTAAAAATTGTATCCATCCTATTACCCGATTCGGGGCTTTTTCACATACTAATTTTTATGTTACTATAGTTTGATAGTGGCATTTAATGAAAATGTGAAATTCACAAACTCGATAATATAGGTACGTCTTCATAAATCTGACCTTTTGATTCAGGCCTTTTATGTGCAATGATATTTAGAAATATTATTTTAGTTATATCTAATCTATAAAGGATCATTTTAGCTATTCAATATTTCTCTCTCTTAGAAAATGTACAACCGTGACAAAATAATAACTACAGTAATGTGTTATAAATAGTATCTAATTTGTGTAGGCAAGACGTGGATTAGAATTAGAGTAGGGCACACTAAGCTAAAGATACCCTTACTTTAGGATTACGAGTACGTACGAGTACGATGGGAGCCCCCGTAGATTGAGATATTGTCAGCGAGCTACTAAGCTAGTACAGCACTGGAAGAACACAGATTTTGACAAGATATTTTACATTATAAATTTACATACGTAGATATGCATTATGAACGATAGTTTATTATTTCGTAAATATTCAATCTGCTTTATTTATAACTTCATAGGTGATAAAAATTGGCTAGATTATCCTATTGATAACGAATATTTATTGTAATCGCTGAATAATCGCCGTGACTTTATCGTGAAACTAAGTTGTCTATTTAGATATTATTTAATGTGTAATTTATATTTATAATGTTTGTAGCACGTAATGTACAAACGGTTATCTGAAGGTCCTTGGATTTAATTAAGTTCAATTAGATCATTAATGACGTCATCTAATAAGTAGTAATTTATCACGAAAGTAGTTGTGCGTAGACAATTTTGAAGAATGATTTAGGGACATAGAATATTCCTGGGTTTCTACGTATTTACAACTTGGACATGATTTGGCGGGTTGCGACCAAGCTCTTACAACGTAGCAGCTTAGGTTGATTAGAAAACGTCGTTAGACCGACTTGGAGGTATATAATGTATTAAGGAAAATTCACTAAAGCACAACCTTGGAAGAATAGTACCTAGACGCGCTTAACCACTAGAATAACGTTAGAAATTTATTAATCGTATAAGGCAAAGTGTTGAAGTTGGGGTTATCAGAGACGAGATATTTACAAGATATTATACGGTACTAATTACCTAGATGATATAGTTGTCTACAGTTTTTCTAGTACACGTTATATATTCAATATTAACTTTGACATTCTAACCAGGGGATTAATTTCTTACCTACAGTTTTTCTTGTATTGTTAACATTTATTTATTCGTGATAAGTCAGTTACTTTTGATTATGTGTATTTATAGGTCCATATACAAAATATGACAAAGTAAATTATCTGTCAGAAAATAATGTATAACTATATACTTTGGTAAAATATCGGAAAGTGGAAACATTTGTAGATATGTTGGTAGTAATAAAAATAGTGTACTTATGACAGTAACATGTCTACGGTTACAATGATTTCAATACTACAGAATATAGCGTTGTTTGGTAAACAGTATAACATTTATCTACTTACGCAACTTCTATAAGTTTATGATATACGACTATATAATGTCAATACAAACACGTAACATATAAAATCGCTACAAACATTACGCATAATTTAAAAGTAGAAGCAATCTGCTATAAGCTCCTTTTGTTATTACTACTAGGTATACCCAATACCCACGGCAACGTCGCTGTTTGTGCTGTGAGCTGTGCTCACAACGGTGAGACGGTCGCGGCAAATAAGTATCCAGATTTTTAAAAACACCGAGCAAATAACAATCAACTGGACTATTTTCCAAGTTATCCGTAAGTGAACCATGAATATATCGTTGATAACGTGGAACCATGATTTGTTTTACGCAATACACGGACACATTCGCGAGTCAATTATGATTTTTACATGTTCCTCGCTATAGGCAACATGATTGAGACAGTATTACATCAATTTAAATTATTTACATTGCGTATATAACTATTAACTAACACGAATAAAGTCTGTATAGGGCAGCACTTGTGGAAATGGGCGTCACATAATTTACCTCCATGGTAAAATACGTAGATAAAGATTAAAACCGCGATCCTCGTGACATAGGAATGGGAGCGAATCAGCTTGTATGTAATGTTGAATATTATGATTATATAATGTAAATACTGAATGCAAATTTGATATGACGCGGTATGTACACAATCTGTAGTTAGCTGATACGGTTCCAAGCATGTCACTGGTCGCCGTCACGTGGCGTGGCCAAACACGAGCTTTGAAGAGCCGTCGAGGAGGCGCTAGTTGTCGCGTCGCTCCGGCGACGGCTCCCTGGATCAGTCGGGCGACTCGTCGGCGGCGAGGGATGTGGCTGGGAACAGTGGGTACCAGCCATAGGTGCGTTGCGGCAGCGTGAGCTTGTCGAGCGTGATCTCCGCGCCGCCGAGCGCGAGGTTGTGCTCGAAGCCGCCGCAGCGCTGCCAGAGCATCACAACTAGTGTTCGTCCTAGTGCTTCGTTTGCCTGAAAAAATGTAATCATTTATGACGCCAATTTTCATATTAGAAGCGGATGTCTCTCCCATCGGTCATACGAGAAAGCGCGATTACCTTGCAATGATGCAATTAGACATGACTGTATATGTAAACGCGAAACGCACTGATCTTATTGCCGTATATGAGTACACCGTTTTTTAAAGGATGCTGCAGCCCATGTACAGCTAGACGCAGTTTAATGAGACAGGTATCCGGGTCCTATACCTTTTATAAAATAATATTACCTATGTTACATCTCATCTCATTGGCCTCTGACATCTATAAAAGATGCTTCAAGCAGCGTCCAAAGAGGTTCGGCACTTACGTATGTGGCTGGTTAGGTCAATACGGGAGCGACAGCCACGACCGCATAAAGTGCACGTAAATGTCGCACTTGGTGATCTGGGAGGAAAGGCTGCGCGCTGATGTCTTAGTTCCCGTTTGAACGAGAGCAGATCGAACCAAGCGTTATCATGGGACACCACGCCTTCACCCAGAACCCCTCTCCAATGATCTCGGTCTTCGGATGCTTTTTCCCACGTACATGGATCAATTCCGAAAGACACCATATCGCGTTATGTTACATAATCACCTGATATTTGAGCGTCTGCTTGAAGTGGGGCTCGGTGGTGCGGCGCACGACGCGCGTCTTCCGTTTGTGCAGCCACTTGTCGCCGTCGCGCAGGTAGCACTTCACGTACGAGTCTGGCACCTCACCGTTCACGCCGTACACTCGCCGCGCGTGAGAGATCTGATTATAGACAACTTTGACAGTCCCAATCCAGGACCCTGTTTATCAAAAGCTTGTAACTTGTAATACAAGCGGAAGTCCTCATCTAATTAATGACGATAAAAAAAGACTTCCACGTTTATTTGTATTACAAGTTACAAGCTTTTGATAAACAGGTAGAATGTTTAGTGTATTATTCTGTATTCAGATCACATTGTTACATCCTAAAAAGTACGAAATTTGCTATAAAGTTGCTGCGGTTGTTTGAATTAGTCTACCATGACTACATTAAAACAAACTTCAAGAAAAGATAACAACAATCTCAGAGTTTGTTTGCGCTTTTATAAAACTTGATAAACACATTTCACGGCTCAGTAATTCCCTCTGAAAGGGCTCCTTAGTTAAATCTACGCATGTGAGTACGGATATTGGATGATGCAATAACCATAACGACGTTACCCCCTGGACCACATTCAGCAGCGAAAATTAACGACACATGTAATATCAATTCAAGATGAATATTGTCGGAGGCGGTTTCAAAACAAGTGATCGTGTAAAACGAAGCGAGCACACTAGAACAATTCGTTTTCAATATATTTTGTTTAGAAAAATGCACGTACAAGAATTAGTTCTGAAGGCTTTGGTCTTTAGCAATCTTAGCATCGCTACGAGACCTCACAACCGCTACGAGCCTACTTACGTTTGCGGGAAAACTCTGATTTCCATAAGATTAAAATATTCTGGAGGGCTTCGCACGAACAATGTCGAGAACGATAACGATGTGAAATGTCAAGGGCGAAATTTGTTTTGTATATTAAATATCTGTGATGCGTACGTGTCTCAACGCGAATCCTTGTGATGCGTGTTTATCTGTATTTGACCTACTGGAATTATTTGAAGCAGCAATATGATAAGGGCAAGGGCATATATTACACTTATTATGTAATTTTCTGAACTTAATATAATTATGTTGTACTAGTAATTCGCCCAGCAAAAATAAATACAAATACAAATAATTTATTCGTGGCAAATATAAAAAGCATGACAGGACAAAACAAAACAGTCAAATTCAGCATTTAATATTATACCACGAAATGGACCAAAAGGTGTCTTGTTTTTATGACCACCAAGCTACGTTACAGAATTATGCTACGCTTTGTAGCTCGTAGCAAGTATAGCGAATATGCGAGCAGGTAAAGGAGAGATTTCAACGCGCCTTTCCACCGCGCAATACACACCGCGCGTACACAAGAACATGCCGCGAATCCGTGGCCGAGTCGTAAGAGGTTAAATCGTTAGCTAACCTTTATTATATGGGAAATTCACATAATGTACAGTGTAGAAATTTAAATCATTATAATGGATGTTATTATTTGAAGGGCTTACTGACCTCAAGCTCTAGCTGTCCTTTAATCATGATCATGCTGATGTTAATCTCAGCGTGCAGCGGCGGCAGCGAGGCGTTCCGCGGCGGCATCTGTCCCGGGCCCAGCGGCACAGAGTCCTCGTCGTCGCCCAGCGCCTCGCACGCCGCCGGCACCGCCGCCCACATGCTGCCCTTGCGCCCCGTCGCCGTGCCTGCGGCGTCAACATCGGTACTACCACGCCACAAGCGGCCGCGGTTGCGCCCCGTATATGCGTCAAGCGTCCGCCACCGCTCATCGGTTGGTATAAGCGAACGTTTGACGATTATTGGGACTGACGTAACGGAGATTTTGATATCGCTTGTATCCAATTGCCTAGCCCGTGGAAGTCCACTTTATTGCTGTTTATTGGCAAGGATTTTCAAAGTTGTAAACTTGATTGGCAAAACATTCTACGCGATAAATAAATGATTTTTGGTGAGACAACTGGTCTATTATTAGTTATATTACCATTAAAATAAAGTCATATAAAATAAGGAAAACCATTCAATTGAACACTGAAAATGATTAAAAATTAACATTACATAAAATAAGCACGTCAAACAGCTTCGAGCCAATGTACATTTTTGTATACATATATTCCAATTGATTCGATTCCTAAACACATAAATGAAAGAAGAAGCGTTTAAACGTGTGCAGCCAAGAATGTCGAATTTCTAATAGTTGCCTGAAGCGATCTTTAACTCATTAAGTAGGTATGTAAGCATTCAGTGTTATGAACAGCCATTATGTAATTCATTAATTAAACTGAGGTATAGGTGGAAGACTATTGTTGATCTCATGCCACCATCCGCAGACTAGGTGAGTCGCCAATATTGTGCTTCCTATATTTTCCGCTCGACGGCTACATTCATTCGCTCGTCCAAAATTAAATCAAACGCATTCGGTAATAAACGGTTTAAATATCCAACTACGACCTAAGGATAAGATAATAATTAGATATGTACAAGAAACTAATAGAATGCGCATCTTAACAATGAGTGACATTCGCAGAGGTAGGTATGAAGCCCGAAACATCCTAGGCGACACAATGCCATCGAGATGAACGTCAGCCGAATAGACGGAACACAGAAACAGATGAAGTGAGCGTGATCGCCCGCGGCATGCGCCGGGCATGCGTCAGGACAGTACAGTACAGACACAGTGAAGTGATGAGAAGCGTCGGGCGCAGCCACATTCAACGGTGCGTGCGCACGTGCGCGCGGCCGCCGCGCAAGCTATGACCCATGCTACACTACGGGCCCGGGCATGCCGGTCGCCCGCGGCGAACCGGAATACGGGGGCCGGCGGCCGTGAGACGTCACAAGGGAACGCGTACACCCACACCGCGCACGAACAAACCCTCTACGGGAGCCGGCGCGGGCGCCACCGGGCCGAAGTCGCTTACCGAGGTGCTAACGGTCCGTCGCTGCTGACCAAACAAGCACAACACAGTACAAGTCAGTACTACCCTCAATGTTTGCATAATGTTATGGAGGTGGAGGAGGGTTAAGGGCGTGTTATCATGACGTATCATTGGCGTTTGCAGTTCGAGTTTTTAATAAAGGGGTGCTTTAGGGCATTATACCGGGAATCGTGTATAAAATAAGTGCGAATGAAAATGTAAAATAACTAGAAATTAATAAAAAAAGTCTGCCAGTAGCACTCGAAATCATTAATATATACGTCATTAACGTCACCGAATAAAAAATGTGACATGTTTGAAAACACCGTAAATCTTATTTTATAAAAAGTGGAACGACTCGAAAGAAAAATGAACATCGTTAAGAATACCAGTTGACCAGTCGGAGTGCTACTTACGCCGGGCGGTGGAGCCAGAGAGCGAGAGCGTGCGGCCGAGCTCGCCCTTGACGGCGCGCAGCGAGCGCAGGATGTCGTCGGGGTCGCGCCGCACGCACGACGAGCGCCGCCGCTCGCTGCGCCGCGACGGCCCGGCGCCGCTGTCCGTGCCCGCTGCGCCGTCTACGGAATACCCAGCCAGCCCCGTTCATATCAATACGAGTACTCCTATTTCAACTAGCTACTCACGATCTGAAGCCACCACACATAACCGGCCTGTTACTTCAAAAATGAGCTTATGTGACATGTGAACGCAACATAGTGTGGTTGTAATCTAGTGAAACTGATTTCATTCATTACAACATTAATGCGGACATTTAGGCCTTGGTCGTACTGCACACGCCGCACGCAGCCGACAACGTTCCGTCGCACGCAGCGGGTGAATGGTGTGTTCGAGAATGCTCGGGAGTGGTCGTTTTCGCCCGCTGCGTGCGGCGTCCCCCCGCCATACATCATTCAGATGCTGCGTCCGACGGGACGTTGTCGGTAGCGTGCGGCGTGTGCAGTACGACCGTGGCCTTACAGTACACTTTCGTGACATGCTTGCAAAATGATTAATGTGTAGGTAGACGAACACTAGTTTTTGTGGTTGGGGTACACAGAAAACTCGTTATTATATAGGCTACGTAATTACCTATTGGAAGAACCATATCCTTGTTCAGTCATGCATACCTTTTTCTTGTTGCTGGAATGATGATCGTCGCGACCCAGGCAGTGAACGTGAGAAGTCCTTTCCGAGCTGATAGACCTCGACTTCCAAAGTTTCTGACTGCGACGATCCACGCCTGGAGCCACCCACCCACGCGTGGTCTGGGTGAAGCAAGGAAGCGCACTCCCCGATGGAATCCACATCATCTGGAATATTTCGCAGAAGAAAAATTCAAATTAATTTTTCTAAATTATTTTCGGTGAATATAAGCGCTCCAATAAGATAGTGTGATTACGCTAATTCTATGTGCCTAAGGTTAGAAGCATCACTAAAGCGTTAAGGTATAATTCCACTGCGTTACTCACTATGCGTTATTATAAAAACCTCGTGAATGGAGCCACAAAAATTTGGCAAAACTTTGTTTGACTCCAGGACTCACGAACGAACCTTATTTTCATATTAAATGTAAATAAATGGGTACATACTACAGAACAGTTAAAAGCTCTTTAACTGAGCTACAAATACATCAATCTTTGTCTCTTGCACAAACGGTGTACCTAATGTACCTGAACAAGAGCGTTGGGTGGCAAAGTCGCCGCGTCGGAGCGCACGCGCACCTGTGAGAGAGCCCCGCGGAGACGCGTTGGCCGAGCGCGTGCCGCCGCGCTCCTCTAGCGTCCACCACACTGCTCGCTCTTCTGCAAACGCCTTTTCCAAATCCATCTAAAAGTATCCGTCAGTATTTAGTATTTGGGAGGTGTGGTGTGCAAGGTATGGATAATTTCACCAGTCTAAATGAATGATCACACACACATCTAAATTAAAATACTGAATGCAAAAGGTAGTGAATGAATATTGACTTAATGTTGCTTAAGCCAAAATATTCAAGCGAAATCCCATAAAGAAACGTTTTGGTCGGTTCCAATACAATTTTTATTTGTACTTGTAGGTATTTGTAATTTTTATGTGTACGAAAAACATTAATGACATTTTCCTCTTGTGTTTACAACTTTACATGTTGCTGTGTTCACGACCTCAACGTAGCATTGTAGATAACTACAGCCAAGATTCAAAAATATTATTACATTTCTTCACTTTGAAATATGGAACTAAAGTGAAAGAAGAAAATTGCAAATTTCTTGTACTATTTAAATAAGTTACATGACCTCAGCGTCAGACAAACAGACATTAAGATTGACCGACATCTATTTTGTTTAGCTAAAAATATAGTGAAGCCTTGGGTAAACTACAGTTAAACTACAAAATCCGTTTTAGAAAAAAATAATTTCAATACTTAGTTTAGTTAGCACAACTCTGGTGAAAGGGTCGAAGAATAACGATCTAGTGCAAACTAAGGAAAACGCTACATACTCGTATCATTTCTAAGAAAAAGGCATTGCTAGGGTAAAATAATAATCAAACTTATTATATTATATTCATCAAATGATTTATTACGTAACATAAAAAGGCTACAGCTAAAATTGCTACTTCTCACAGTGCATTCTCCAATCAGTACTGGATCGATTCCTGGGCAGGCGTCCCACAGGGTGAGCTCTAGCGCTCGACCCGCGAGGAGATCTGCCGTTAACCCACCAAACCCCAGGGTGGCGTTCCATACCGGACTGCACGAGGCGGACGCCGGATCTGTCTCAACTGGTGGACAGCTCTCACTAAAAATATGAAATGTTATATGATATAAAGTAAGCTAGTTCAGTACAAGCTAAGTTGGGTTGTTATTTGTAGACAGAATATTGTTTAGATCTAGAAGAAATTTTCAAGAGCATAATTGTCTGAATTGAAATCCGATATCTACTAGAAACTGGTTGTAAATGTGAAGGGTTCGATACCACATAAAGTGAAGATGGAAAAAGAAGAACACATTAAAAGTCTTACAGTGATGGCAATAGGCGTATTCTAGCGAATGCTTCAGGCTCGTCTCCGTATCCGAGCGTGTGGTCGCGCGGTGGTAGGTCGTCTGCGGCGATGAGCACCACCACCAGCTTGCGCATCTCGCTTTCGAACCACACCTGCAACTGCGCCCGCGCCGCTGGCCGCTCGCGAGCCCGCTCGGCCCGCTCTTGCTCCTACGTATCAAAATGCCTTGATAAAATTATGAATATCACATTATTAGAGCGGTAAAGAAATGTGACCAACGAACCAATATATGACGCCAATAAGTAAAGGGTGTCACATTAGAACTTTAACATATTAGGCACTGAAAATTCATATATTATTGATGTATTTTGGCGCTGGGTCACATTACTATACAGCTGACATAATTTGCACACCACTACAAAACACAAATCGATGAATTGAGGCACAATAAATAAATTCAAATGAAGAGGGTACTCAAAATCGTCATCAATACCTAGAATGCATTTTCTAAATCAGTCTTGCGGCGGTCGGGGAATGCATAGTCCTTGATCGAGTAACATGCAGCAACGGTCAGCTATTGTATCGAATCTCTGTCAGGAGAGACAAACTCAAGATTCCCATTCAATTTGTGCGATCATAGCAATGGCATTCACATCGCGATCAGTGAGTTCATAACTTGCAAATATTTAACTCATCTTACTTGCAAAATATTTTAAGTAGGTACGTAACATGCTTCGGGCTGAGGCATCTCTATTTTAACAAAAAGTAATTAATAAAATCGGACGATCTTATCCGCCATGCAGAAAGCGTTGATCATGCTGATATCAGATTCATAAGCTGCACTTTCCTAAAGGTTCCTTTTTATTAAAATTAATATACTTGAATTATACCCGAAACCAATTAACTTAGCTCTAGAGCAAATCATCTTATTGATGCTTAGGTATGCCTAAATAGAACTTGTAATCTAATGCAAAATTACGCATGTGTAAGGGAACTTTCTAAAGCGTACGCTACATATTTTCGTGATAGTTTTAGAGTTGCCGATGGCACTAATCTAGTATAATATTGCACCCGGATAATTTGGAGAGTGCCTAACTCAACTTTCATAAAGTTCGGATGTTGTATGCATTTAGAAGCAAGTTTAACCTATATAGCCCAATCTAATTTCAAGTGAAAATTATGCGGGGTTGGCAATGCTATTACTATTCTATTTTAGGCGTTTTACCTCTATTTATAGCAGAAACTACTGTGTACCGAAATAGGAGCACTTACATTTCTTAAATTACAATTTTGTTTACGAAATTTTGCTGCCAGAGGCCGTGGTTAACCGCCCTAATGTATTGCAGAATATTACTGTAAATAATTTGCGTTACAAAATTTGATTGTAATGGAAATGTATGGTATAAATAAAAGCAGTTACATAATTGAACATTTACAAACAATTATAAATGCAGTGAATACAAACAGTTGAACAAACATAAGGTAGTTTACGTTTAGGTATCATAGACGGCGTATGATTGTTACAAAGTTCGCATCACACATAGAAGTTCGACGTTTTTACTGTGCTCTGTACTAGATCAATCAATGCACATATCCACATTGTGCCACTTCATGCAGTTCTCGGATGGTAAGGAATGAGCTGTGACAATCAACTACTGAGCGGTATGTACAACGTGTCGCTGTAGTGTCATCGCATGACGTCACAGAAGCGTCGCCGTCGGCGCGCGCCTGTCGCTCAAGGGGTTCCGGCGAGTGCGGTGTGCGTGGACTGTGCGGCCACCACTCCAAGCTGCTACGAGACTAGACGTTGCGTGCGTCTCGGACGCAAGTGCGGCATACACTACGCTAACTCAACAGCAAGACTCGGACAAACTCGATGCGCAAGACATGAGACGGTACAAACAGGAGTGCGGCGTCGTGGATGCGGGTCGGAGACAACACAATAGCGAGCGTGGCCGGCGGCCGGGGCCTCACCTCGCTCGCCGCTCGCTGCGACGCGGCTTCATTGTTTCTTGCGTCTCGCGTTGGCTGCACTTTTATATCCTCTCCACTGGATTGTGTGTATTTTTTTTGTATAGTGGTTCTATTAGTATGTTCTTTTGTGTCATCATATTGAATCATCATACGTGAATGTGTACGCTTCAACTAAGCTGAAAGCGGCAGCGGTTCTAGCTTCACTAGGGTTGTAGCCGTACTGTGTTGAGATATAAGTAATCACACTAATGCCAACCATGGGTACTTTGATGATATATGTTACCGGGATTAGTCCCCTACTCTACCACTGAACACTTAAATGGATTAGGTAGTGTTTGGCTACACTTACGTATAACTTCATCTATTTTTGTAATTTTGACGATCGATTGACGACCTACAACGTCCGCCCAGCTCCGGTGACGAGATAATGAAATTGGTCAGGTGTTAGAAAAAATAAAAATCTGAAAATAAGTAGGTAGTATTTTTTCACACACTTCGCTTAGGATTATGATGTAAACGATAACGAATATAGATAACAAATAGGTTCCAATTTAAGTAGGTATATAATTATACTTCATTCAAGTAAACAAACAAAGTAACCCTTTTCTTAAACAGGAAAAGGATTATAAATTTAAAACACGTCTACGCTCGCAGATAGAAATACTAATATCTTAGAACTAGGCTAACGTGGAAGATGTTCGCTACAGTATCACAGCAGAGCAACGAAGTCAGTCCCTGCACTTCATATCTATATCCAACATGAATCCAAAGGCTAATTCATTCAATCAGCAAAATATACGCCGAGTTATAACAAACAACAGTAACTACCGCCTTGGGCCTCAATTTGGATAAAGAAGAAGGTAGATAATATATTAATCAGCAGTGACCGCGCATGGGTTGCGATACGACTCCTCGCTTCACATGGCACAACATGACAGGAGACACATCACGTCTAACACACCTCACCTCCTCACAGTACAATAACAACGTCATTCATGGATTTCTCATAATCAGTTAATCATAGTTATTGGATCATCATACGAATCTTGCGTGTCGTTGATTTACAGAGAATTTATAGGTAAAGCACCTGCAGGAATATGATCCATTAACTTTAGACATACAAGGTATTTTCGGCAAATCATGGTCAAAAGACGTTTTAATGAATGATCCGAGAAGCGCAGAGGAGTAGGCACCGAGTGACAGTCTCTACTAAAGTACATGAAGGAACGAGCAAAATTGCTCAATGTCTTATGGGTTCACAACACATATCATAACAATTAAAGCCTATGGGTATTATACCGGGGTTTTCGGCAATTTCCTTCGGGTCGGCGACGATGGTGATTTGTCGGTATCCGGTTCTGTGAACCAAAACAATGTGCGTTACACCACTACTAATTTTAGCTTCTACAGGCACACATTTGTATTATTCCTTCATTGGTGTCTCCAATAGTAGCGGTTGTACCGTGGAGCGAAGATTGAAAAGAATAGAAGACAGATAAAACTGAAAAAGATAGTGGTGCAATGAGCGATATTGATCTGACAATTGGGTGATATGGAAGAATGCGAGCACAGACGATAGGATAGAAATGAAATATTATGCAAGAAGAATGAATGACCAGAAAATTTTAAGATAAGATTAAGCGTGATTTGCTGCATGAAAACTTGAATATGTACCTATTTACTTACGATTGAGTAATAAGCGATTTAGCAGATGAATGAATGGGTAATAAGGTTTAGTATATTTAATAATTGCAGTTTAAGTTTGGTTACAATGTAAAATTTACATGTGTATCAGCACTATTGCTAGTACAGCCAAGAAAAAAGTATCACTTTTAATCTAAGTGAATATTTTTTCTTGGCTTTAAGTACTAGCAATTTTCTTTTCAGCTTTGCTACGTATATAAGTGGTGAACTGTTTCAAGATGTGTATCGTATTCAGATTAGGAAATAATCTATACAGGGTGTAAGTCTAATACAGGCGAAGCTCTTAACGGGTGTTAGTTTACGACATAATATTTAAGTACATTATAACTTTTACTTAAAATTAAAGCAACAAAATTTTCCATACAAAACAATTCGGCGCGCAATGTAGAGCAACATACGCGAGTTAAAGACTCGATGACAGCTAATTTCAAAAGCAGATGACATAACTGCCATATCAACAATAACAAATGTTCGTACCTACATTGCTGCTCCGATAATCTTTAAAAAATTCTGTGGGATCATAATTGAGAGTAACTTTAAAAAAACCTTGTAATCCATGATTACACTAATGAATCCCATGCCTGGTTTAATTGATCGCCCGTATTAGACTTACACACTGTATAGGCGGTGGCACAATATGAAAAATCAAAATACGATACTGAATGGGATCTTAGACGAACCTCTGTTTTTGTTACATCAATAAATATTTAAAAATAGTATAACTTTTTTATAACTTTTTTCATTGTAGTGTAATACGATACTTACCATATAGAGCATGATGATGTTGGCTGGAGTGAGAGGCGGGTGTCGCCGGGTCGTCCTGAGGCGGCGCAGGCTCCACCAGGAGTTCCACGTTGTCTCCACCGCGCTCCAGGACAGAGCACACTTCTTCGAAACTGCGCTCCGTCAACGGCACTCCACCCCATTCCAATACCTTATCATAGACGTAATACCATTAAACTTTTAGACGCCACGTCAAATACAAAAGCTGCCACACAGACGCCACGTCAAAAAAAATGAAATTTGAATTTTACGTACATGCGTGTAGGTCTATGGCATATATACTATCAGGCAGGTGACTCAACCTCGTATAATGGCTTACGAGGTTGTGTCATAAACATGTATTTCTGTACAAAATATGTACATACATTTCATATACGAGGTCGAGTCACACAACCATCGCTCTATTGCTATGCGGACCAAAACTTATATATGTACACGTACAGTCAAGTGCAAAAATAAGTATCGAAAGAATCCACTCATAAATATGTTACGACGTTCTTATTACACAGAATACACGTTCTTATTACACTGGGACATATTTTTGAACACTTTTGTGTACACCTTATTTTGTCTTTGACTGTATATCGTTCCTTGTCGATGAACCTGCGGTGCTAATATGTCAGTTTTTGACGTCCAAAAGGTAAATAAAGCCTTCTTATTCAAAAATATGTATTTTTGGATAACGATTTAGGTGAAGACGGGTTAGATAAATGTACCATCGTGCAATGACGTCGTAAGAATGTTTTCGGAAGTTTCGTAGCACTGACGGTAACACGAAGTTCCCTGCAAACTTTGGCAATGTCTTCTTCACTCGTTTTTTTTAATATAAATATAGTTTTTGCTAAGGATTAATAACTACATTTTCATAAGGATTAGCCAAGTTGCATTATTATTAATTTGTATGCCAATAGTACTTACTTATAAATGATTACTAGATAATTAGGTACTTATTGAGTGAATTTAAATGAGGCTAAATGCCTAAATCGGAATTAAATTGGCTAGTTTAGAAGTTGCTAGTATGTACCAATTTACCACCTTCCAGCTTCAGCATCAGACCAGCTTAATGGTTTAATAATATTGTATTAAAACCCCACAAAATTTTATAGCAACTCGACCACTAAGAAACAAGTTAGCTACTTAGGTCAAATTACAATATTTGACTTAAACAACAACAAACAAAGTATTAAAGGGGTCCAAAATTAAGTGCCTAAAATGGGTTAATGGCAACGTCTCCAGTTAAGTATCGTTTATGCCGTTCGGTCTTATGGATATACTAATAAGATCGAAAGGGACAAACAATACCTACTCATCGGTTTGCTAAGTAAGGAAATATGAATATAGGTGTAAGTGGGTGATTCTGAGCGTTTCAACCGCCTAATTTTGGTGGCATAATTTTTGCCGAAGTTTCTAAACGTCTCGATGTTATACTTGGTGATTTGGTAGGTACCGTGCCTCCTTCAAATGACAAAGTAGCACATTGTAACGAATAGGAAATGCTCAGATACCTATTCAGCCAAGTAATAGCCTCATGCCTCCCAGAGACGTATTAAAAGTTTTTCTCAAACAAAAGAAATGATATCCTATTTCCTACACTATTCATTCAAAATTCACTGTCAAATTGTATACTTAAGTAGTATGGGCGGCAGGAGGTTAACACCCAGGCAGATTACCTTGTCACCCTGTTGCAAGCCAGCAATGTCGGCGGGCCCGCCGGGCACGGTCCACACTATGACGGCTTCCCGCCGGCCGGTGGCGTCGGGCTTGCCGCCCACTACACGCATTCCGAAACCACGTGCTGCGTACATTCCGTAACTTTACTATGATAATTGGTTTCAGGTTTGGGGATAGTCTAGAAATTCAGGTAGATAAGGGAACAGCTGTGGTTTCTCTCTGAAATGGTCTGCTAGGTAGACCAAGTATGCTCAATATACTCTGACCTAAGCTTAGTTCTCGTACTTATATTACCATGTTGGTTGCTATTTATAACAAATTATTAACAAAAGACGTTGAAGCAGCTCGAACTTCTCTTGTTAATCCTTACAGAAACATGTCCCGCGCTACTATCGGTCTGTCCACCCACGAAAACCGACATAATTTATATTCAACAAGGACATGTCAACAAAATGCCAAGGCAAGTGAGTAGCTAAGTAGTAATGTACAAATAAATACTTACATCTTTTGTCATTAGGATCGCGACGCAACGAGACTCGCCGTGGCGAGCGGTCGTCGACGTCGTGAATGACGATCTTGATCGCCTCCGCGTCAACCGACATTTGTCGTGCGGCGGCGGCAGCGGCGGCCACGGCCGCGGCCGAGGGCCCGGGTGCTTCGGAAGGGTCTCCCGTGCGAGCTAGGGCAGCCATTGCACTAAGCGTTCCCGTCCTTTGTTGTAGTGCAGCAATGTCTGGCCTAAATAATTAACAAGCAAGATAAAAATAAAAAGCTACTGTTGTTCAACAAATATATAAGTTACTTACAGTATACCTATCATTTATTTATCACATTAATAAAGATGTTACATAGGTACTACACGAAAACACACAATTAAATAAAAAATAAAATACCTATCGTATATTAGAAATTGGTATCCAAAAGCTTTCATTGATACCCTACTTGATAGGTATCTTACATTTTTTTGGGATAGAGATAATTGATTTGATTATACTGGCCGTCATATTTATTCTATGTGAGGGCATAAAGCCTATAACGTTCAGGTAGCATGAAGAGATTCTAATGATACCTCATACAATAAAGTCGGTTGAATCATTAAGTATTTCTTGGGGTATGTATGTAGAAACTCACATATCTGCTCAATGAATCCTGAAAACAATACACTTCTTTTTGAGCAGTCGTGTGAAAAAATAAATGCAATTATATACATACATTTGTTTCATTTAATTCTGGCATTTCTTGAAACGAAGTGACTTACAGTTGGCTTCCGCGGCGCCTAATGGGCCGGTCTTCGTCGACAGCTAGTCCAGCGATCGAAGGCGTGGATTCAGATGTGTCTTCGGTACGATATGAGCCCCGGCGCGACCCTGCTCCGGTGCCGCCAACCACATCGACTGCTGATGCTCTGTGATGATATAAAAAACTGGGTTTTCATTGTGTGGTGTAGGTAAAAGTAGTTGATTAGCTGCGCTGCATATCGTCGGGGATAGTGCAATACTTACCGCGTAACTAACAAAATCAATTAGGGTAAATTTGAGTGTCAATTGTTAGATATTTGAAGGTTGAACTCTATCTACTTTGGTAGTTACGCGGTATTTCACTATCCCCGACGATATTTTTTACAACAGGCGTTGTTTGTAACTGAGGGGGCATTATTGGAAAGTAGTTGAACGCCCCTGCTACTGGGTTTAGTTAAACCACTAATTGGAGTTCGAGGCCAAAGAATCTACGAAAATATTGCCACAACAATGAAATGTTCATACAATAGTAAATTCTTATTTTCTAAAAACAGACGTGGAGATATCTTATTTATTGGTAATTTTAATTCTTTAATTTATTGAAACAATACTATATACTTATTTTCACGTAAATACTTATAAGATATTTTAATAAAAACTTAACTATCCGCAATTATTGGTAACAAGGTTGGTATTGCGCTGGTATCACCTCAGGTGTTAATAACATTTGGTACAGTAATTTAACTACACATAAATTAAAACCCTAGTTCTGCATATGTTTAGAAAATTGCAGAATAATACATTGTAGCGTGTTTTATGTTTCAGATTCCGTATTAGATGATTTACAAAAAATAATAAAAGACTTTAAAGCAATCGGCCTATAACTAAATTTCTCGACAGGTAAACTTAATCACATTATCTAACTAATCTTAGTCACATAAAAGCCGAGAGGCCTTTATGACGCCCAAATAATTTCGTAAAAGAAATGCTTAAAATATACCTCTTAGAGTATATAACCATACCTGGGATAACTCGGGGCATTTATACGAAAGAGATGTAGCAAAATATTTTATCGACTAAAAATATATCGATGTTACTGTGAATGACAACATCAAAATGTTATTCGGCATAAATAAATATTAGGTACATTACTCTTCAATTAAAATGAAAAATCAATTGAAAAGGGTAGTTACGCGTTTATTTTAAAATAGTTTTCAAAATATACATTTATATTAAAAAAATCAATATTTAAATTGTCATTTTGATTAAAATTACATCTGCATACAAGAGGCCCGATATCAGATATGACATCGAACCTCTGTACTGTAATCGAGAATGTTCAATAAGCACATTTTTTATTATAATTATATCGACATCTTTTTAATCGATATCAAATCCCTATAACTTGCCCCCAGTTATCCCAGGTATGTATATAATCAACTTTGTTCCAACAAAAATGTGACAAACTCATTTTAAACCTTAAAATAAGCGACAGTAAGTTCAGGACTCAACACTGATGGTGTTATAAAGGACTCTCGGCTTTTATGGGAGTGTACTCGATTTTTACCCAGGACTCAGGAGGATAAGTGATGAAGAAGACAAATCAAAAATATAATACAAAAATGCTTTCATTTTACATTTCCAAATTTCTTTCCCATAATTTTAACCCGTAATAAGGCAGGCGGCTTAGTAATTTAACCATAGGTACTGTCTTAATAAATATGGCACGCTGTCGTTTGTGTTCACTGGTAATTCAACTTCTTTTTAAAATAGGCTTTGAAACGTTGGCTCTTATCATTTTAAGTTCTTTACAAGAAAATTTTGTCATATCAATGTTAGTTAAGTGAAAAGAAAAGTTTTTAGGTATTTACGTGTTTTTAAGAAAATCCTAGTTGTGACAGCCATATTAAACAAAAAGGCGTACAAACATTACAGAGGTATATAATGTTTTTATTAAGAATTATTTTAAATAAATAAATTAAATAACAAAAAGGTTGTGGAAACCTGAAAACTTTATTTGACAATGACATAAGAGACTTTGACAGATTTGACAATAACGCATCTGTCGTAGTTTCGTTGGCCTCGAACTCCAATTACTGGTATAGGCATATCAATATACAGGGTGGCCCATTCGAATCGGTCAGTATGGAAAAGTCTGAAACTATAAGGCATACGAAGATTTGTTCTTAGGAACTATGTCACCGATTTTGATAAAAAGAAAAACTGCATTCATACATTTGAAAAAAAAACTGTACCCAGCTAGGGAATCAAACCCGGTTGTTTTGAAAAAAAAAAAAAACTTACACTATTTTTATTCAGATATCGTTTGTGTAGGTCTTAAGCTGTAAATGTCTCTAAGAAACATGATGTCTAAAATGAAAGGAATTCATTGTTTTCATATACTTAAATTTATTTTACTAGGTGTTTGTTGTGTAAATCTTAAGAAAAAAAGTTTTTTTTTTCATATTTATCAACGTAGTTTTCATTATTTTTAAAATCGATGACATGGTTCCTAAGAACAAATATTCGTATGTCTTATAGTTTCAGACTTTCCCATACTGACCGATTTGAATGGGCCACCCGGTATATGTATTGTCTGTATTAGCGATGTAACGAATATCGGTAAAGGAATATTCGCGAATGCGAATGCGAATGCGAATATTTGCGATTCATATTCGCGAATGCGAATGCGAATGCGAATATTGGGTATTATACATACCTAATACATACATTGCTGGTACCAAAATGCCAAAAGGCATTAAATCCGCTATTTATACTCTTTTGTATGTGCAATATTGTGCAATAAAGTTGAAAATAATAATAAACACTCAATTAAAATCCAAAAATATTGCACAGGCGCAATGAAACGCAAAGAATAGGTCCTTTTGCGTCAATATCTTTGGTTAATGAAGTATTTAGTAGTGACGTTTAGGGAAATTTTACCAGAAATATCTATTATACTGAAGACTTAGTATTCAGAAGTAAATTCAAAACTAAGCGATTAGTTTGACTGCAAAGTAGGTGTCACCGTCTTCGCAATCGCCACGACTGTTTTGTTTAATTATACATATCATTTGTATTTTATTAACTGAAAATACTGAAATATAACGTTTTATTCATCATTCAGTTAAAATATACCATTTTTAGAGTCGCATGTTTTTGTACCTAGATATCTAGAAATTAAGGTCAACTTTAGAATGTAGTATTTCTTGCCTTAAGTGAACGAAATAATTAGATAAAAATATTCGCAATATTCGCGTAAATTTTTTGCGAATGCGAATACGAATGCGAATATTTTAAAACATGCGAATATTCGCGAATGCGAATGCGAATGCGAATATTCGTTACATCCCTAGTCTGTATTAATAGTTGCTGTTTGTTTTCCAAAGTAGTAAATAAAAAATAAACTTTTATGGTAAACAAACGGTAGCCCCCGGGGCTTTACTACTTAAAAATACAACAAAAAAAATAGTAAAAAAATCTAGTAATTCCACAAAAAAAAATATAACGCAGGTGTTCATGGGTGACGGAGATCAAAACATACCTGAGATATGTGAAATGCTAGTTATAAATATTAGATGTCATATTCCAAATGAAGGACCAAGAACAAATACACCAACACCCAAGATAATTTGATTTGCTTCACAAAAACTTGTGTCTAATATTTCTGGCAAACTTTGGTTTGTTTTGATATTGATGTTTCTAAGGTGTCCAAAGAAAACATTGTTTTGGAAATCAGAATAGCCTTAAACTTAACTTCTCCGTACAAAATGCCAATTTCATAAGCAATGTCGACAATTAGGTACCTCATATTAGTACCTATGTAGTACCTAATATTTGCATGACCATCCCGTATGTACCTAGAGGTTCGCATAGCTACGAGAAGCGCCTAATATTTATCCGTATGTTCTCGGTTCCCTGAATCGCAAGTAAGTATGATTAATGAACGTTGTTGTAACGATACAAAAGTCCGTTACTTAATTAAACTTTATTATTTTTGTTTCATTTAGTTTTAGGTAATAATAATTACTCAGTTTAGGATATTGGCGCGAACCACAAAGGAAATCATCAACGGGCAAAACCTCAAAACAAAGCGACGCGACGGCTTGGCGCCAAAAACATCGAAGCCAAGCCAACTCAAGACGCCACGCTAACGCACGCGCGGTCGGGACATCCCAGTTAGCAACCGACGCGACGCGCAAATTGGCGCTAACGTTTGGCGCCTTTTAAGTACCCATCGCGCATGTCTGATTAAGAGACGCTTCTGTTATGCGACGCTCGCAGCATCCATAGTAAGTGCGCAGGCGTGAAAAGGGCCGAACACAAAACTGGGATTAGCGTCGGTAGACTAGGGTATATAAGGCAATGTCGAGAGGAAGAAGGGATCACTTTGAGTTGAAGATTGAAGAGTAAACTTTACATTACTTTGTTCCTAGGTAGCCTAAGTACCTATTTTAGATTCTAGATTCAGTGTAGTAATTCTGTCTGAGTGTCTATTAAGCTATAGTGTTCAGGTAATTTGTTTAAACCCTGGTGAGTTGCACAATGTTATTTATATTATTATCTATAATCGTGTTTTTATAATTACGATATTTGTACGTAGGTAAATGCCTAATTTGTAGCTCATATAATGGTGAAACGTGTAGTGGTTACATTAAACTTACCTCCCATTTAGGCTGGCTAATATTAACACAGTTTTATCTTCACAGCACTATTTAACTTATAGATATTTCCATTTACCATATCACACTTTTATATACATGAGGGAAGTTGTTCTCCACATTGTACTTATAAATAGTATACTTAAATACAGCTATTAATTAGGTATTTCACGGTTAGTTCTCAGTATAATTATAACTAAGATTTTATTGTAAATGTTAGTAAAAGAAAGAGCTATTATTATTATTTATAGCAATAAACCCACAACACACACACACACACACACGTTACGTATATTTGTTAAGTTAGTTATTATGTAACCAAGCCTTAATCTATTTTAATGTGTCTTTCTTAAGTTTAAATAATATTTATACGAGTACAAACTTCGGCGGTCTTCAAAATGGCGGACGCGGGCTTGCGGCGCGATGCTCAGCGGCTGACTAGAGAGCGAAGTGAATTCTATTTTTAAATACATTTGAGTAAGTAGAACGGGACGCGAGATGCAGGAGCCCATCGTAGTTCCAGAGAGAGACAGGGAAGGACGGCGACTTCGTAGCTACGTAACAGAATGGCGGCGTTGGATCCCTTCGCGGGAAACGCTCGGCAGCTAGCGTCGGTGCTTAAAGGTCGTATCTCGATATTTCGATTATTTGAATAAATCGCGTATACATAAATTTGGTAAAGTATATTTGTAACAGTACCTAGATTGTATTGCCAATGAAAAGGGACCAAGGTTGGCTAGTTGGACGGTTATATTTATTATTGTTTTGATTTTATCTGTGAATTATTTAAGTGTGCTAATTATTTTATTTATCCTATGTATGTTTTATTTAGTGCGAAATAGTTTTGGGATAAAGTGAATTAATTGTTTTTCAATGTAATTCTTGTTTGTGAAGTTTTAGGGTGGGAATTAATATAATAGTGAATGCTTTTTTCAGTACTTAACTAATTATACGTTAATTGTCTAAATTATTACTTATATGATCTTTATGTATGTGTTTAGTTAAAGTGGTAGTTAAAGAGCTTAGGCCCATAGTTGGGTAGGTCTCTGAACAAATGTGGAATGGTGTAAGTTATAATATTGAACATTTTTATTTGATAAAGTTTTACAGAATTAATTGATAATACCTACTGGTTTTCTGAAGATGGTTTGATGGACGAATAATATTAACTTACATATATGATTAGTGGTTTGTTTTGATGTTTTGTTCAGGTGTACATTGTCTGGTTTGCGCTAAATGATCGTAACGTGATTTTAGGTACTGTTTTCTGCTATACTTGGAACGTAGGAACAGTACATGCATATAAACCTGTATTACAATGGTGTCTTGAATAGACTCAAACTTCAAACCTTGGTTAAGGCCAATTGTATTACGATACACATATATCCAAGGGTACATATTTGACCTACTCCTGATTTGCCATCTGATGGAACTGGAAAATCATGTTTTTGGAAAAAGAGGACCTGGGCCCACAAAATATTTACCTTCCATATTGGTTCAGAATAGGTGAGCTTACCCCATCCTAAGGACCGGGTTAATTTGCAATGTCGAATAATCCTGAAATACGAATATAATAAGGGATCATGGTTCCTTTCCTTACACATCTAGTTCAAGAACTAGTACATACATAGTGTCACGACACTAATAATGAAATTAAATATTTCTTGTTCCAAGGAACTAATACATACAGTTTGACATAAACTGAATTCGCAAATTCACCCAACCGTATGCTCGGGCCGTGTTAGAATTGCAATAGTTAATAATAACTGTAATTCTATATCGGTGGGTAGGGGATATTATTTATATATTTTTTAATACTTACAGGTTGTCTTTTATTGTTAACTAAAACTTATCTTTATCTTATACTTTTATCCACGTGCCTTTTAACTTTACCAATTGACTTTAGCATTTTCTGTAATACCTACTTATATTTGCCATATATTTGTGTTTGTTCTACAACTACTACGATGTGTGTGTAATAATATTTTCATGATTTTAATAATAATAAATCTTATTGTGTTTAAAGTACTTTTATCATTTCTCTCCTGTTATACTAGTGTTCTGAGATAATATGATTTGTTAGGTCTTTACATTATCCTAGTTAGGGCTTTTAGGTCTATAACTCTCACTCTTTGTTCAAGAATCTAGGTTATTACGTACAGCTACGGGGTCCTGCCGCTACTAAGATGATCACATCACTACTTCTGGCCAAAATATTTATAGTCAAGACAGAATACCATAGAACCATAGCTTTATTAGGTAAACTTTTAGGGTTCCTTGAGGGTGTGTATTAATACTGAGGGTTCTCTAGCTTATGGGGTTTGAGTTGCATGGGGTAGAGGGCTGCGAGATTAGGTAGAAATAGGTTAGGACTTTTCAAGCGTTACAATTTGGTGAGCCGTGATCAGGATGTAAATAAATAAATAAAAAGGTATTTATATGTAATTAGAGTAATTTATCAATCTTGTTTTACTTTTTTAGGTTGGTTCTTATTGGGTTCTGTCTTGCGAGTGACACGCAAGTGTCACAATTTGCTGCTGTGAAATGGATGCATTGAGTTGAGAGTTATATAGTATTTAGATTAAGTGTCGTAAATTTTAGGTACAATTGGGTTCACTAGGTGTCGAAAGTTTATAAGTTGGGGGGGCAAGTATAAAGCAGACTATTAGGTAATTTATTGTTCCTATCTAAAGGGAAATCTTTGTTCTGTCTGTGTTGTCGCTATGTATTCTGAACCTTTATTCTGTCTGTGATGTCATTTCATATTCTGAACCTTTATTCTGTCTGTTTTGTAAATATCCTAGGAGCAAATTAGGACTACATTTATGTCACTGCTAGGTTTATGAAATAGTATTTTATTTTGTTATGTTTTGTTCCTTAGATTAGACCTGACATGGGAAAGCCGCAAACTCGAGTTCGATTCTCGACTGGGATAGTATTTGTATTATATCTGAGTTATCATTTTAGGGAAGTATTTTAGCGAATTTAGGAATACAGTGTGTAGGTATGTATGTATGCTGAAGCACATCATCATCATAATCATCCTCACCAAACAAAAGGATGAGCTGCTGTTTATAGGTTAGTCTAGTAGGGAATTTGAAAGTGTAAGTGTGTATGTATGCTAAAATACATCATCATCTTCGCCATCATCATCATCATCATATCAGTCAAAAGGAATCACGCTGCTGGATATTGTACTTGTTCAAGGATCTTCACAACTTTATGTTCTGTATTACTGAGATTTTATATTTTAGGAACTTGCTAGCTACTTTAGGTTACGGTTAGAAATATCTGTAGGTATCACTTCATTTCATCAAAATCGATAAGAGTAACTTTGCAGCACGCGACAATCTAAAAGCAGTAAATAGGAGAGTAGGAACTTTAGGAAGCTTTTACACAGTATAACAGGAGCGAACATTAGTATATTTAGGAGAGATCATATTGGAAATCATAATGTAATTTTTGCTACTAACTTTCTAAGTTTCAGTGAAGTTTAGAGATTGATTCTACGGCAACGTACAGACATGTTGAAGAATAATATTATTGGAGCCGTACAGATGAAAGGAAGTTGAGAACGCCTAGCCGATTGACGGGACATATATTTCCTATTATCTTATTTCATTAACTTTAGTTCCGTTTTAGATTTAGCATTGTGTATTTGATTATTTTGAAGATTATCTAGTAGGTGTGACTCAGTCTAACATGCGGGGGGGCATGTCATGTGAACTATAGACTCGTGGGTTGTTCTGTTTTAATTTAATCATCATTATCATCATCATTTCAGTAATAAGACGTCCGCAGTTTGGAAGGGACCTGTTTAGTTTACATTTCATTTATTAAAGTTTTGTCATTATTTGTTGGTATGTATGTATGTCATTATCATTCTTCTTCAATAATAATTACAGTTTATCCTAACACAATAAAACTTGCCATGTCAGGGGGGCAAGAAGAAACAGGAGGCGACTTGAAACAGGGTTGTGTAAGATAATTCTAGAATGTGCCTTTTCCGTAGCATCTAATTTTAATATTATTTATTCATGTATCTGTAGTCGTAGGGTAAAATATCTTTAACCATTAATATTTCCACAGATTTGAAACTGAGTGTGTGTGATCTTGCAAAGAGACTACCAGGCAGACGAAGCTTTGTTATTTTTCAATTTAAATATTTTTTGGTAAACATACATAGATAAGTTCATTTTATGCGTGTAAGTAGAACTGTGTTTTATGAATAACTTAGATTAAGGTGGCCTTAGCGCGTAGAGACATGCAACATGATAGTTTGCGTAAAAAAATTAGCATTTTGCGTAGTCTTTCTCACAAATGTTGGCGTATCTTGTATTTCACTTTGACGTATATTTTATTTTTGGCTGTCAGTTGCAAATATGGCGTAACTTAAAATAGATTGGCAATTAGCGTAACTTTTATTTCAGTTTGATTGCTTATTTCAGATTTCGAACGAAGCTAATTTGGCGTAAAGATCGAATCATAGTAGTTGCAGTAGTATACTTTAGTGTAAGTTAGTTATATAAGGATTTACTTGAAGGGTATTCCGTTCACTAACATATCATAGCTATCACAATGAAAAGTTAATTTCTTTAGATTTAACAGATAGTATGATAAAGTTCTTCAATTGTCATTATTCCTATAGGGTTTGCAATTTTGAACGAAACTGTGCGACAAAGTGTATGAGGAAGGGCGAAGGATGAAGTATGAAATAACTAACGGGTATGTAAATTAGATGATGGATGAATAATCGGATGAAAGTATGAGTTGATGAATGATCTTGATTAAGGTTAAATGAGTTTCCTCATAATTGCGAGTCTTGCGAATGATGACAACGGTTATTGTTATTTGAAAAGCGGGAAATTTACAATAATGTGTTATCAATGGAACATTGGTGCTAGGCTAAATGTCATACCTTTAATAGGTAAGTTCTTTTTGATGACACAATACTTTACAAGAAGCTAATCTCTATTCGTCGGAACACTCTCTATGAACAAGTGAGAATAGCAGACACAGCATTTTTTTTATTATCTATCTATTTTTTATCATCCGGGAACCATCGGTGCATATACTTATGGATTATATCCGTATGGATAAATCTGTATTGTATATTGTATTGATTAAGCTGTCTAATGGTGTGAGAACGAAGTTCACTTCGGTGTCTTAGTTCTTCCAACATGGGGCCGGGGCACACCCGATGTGGGGATGCTTGTCTATCCTTCCGGGTCGCGGTTCTTCTAGAGCCGTCTGGTAAGTGCGAGCCGATATTGTCAGATTGGTATGAGAAAGCTTATCTGATCAACATTGGCATTGACCTGTGTATCGTTCCATATAGTGGTTGTTTACTCAGATGGATTCCACACGATAAACCGAGTGGAAGGCATAGGGGTACCTTTTGATTTAGGATTGATAAAATTAACTCAATACATGGAACTATAAAATGGGTTTCTTACATCATATAGACTTTTTATATGAATTATAATTCCCAGCACAAATAAAATTCAACACTGGGATGAATGGAGACTTGTGAATAAGAATCGTAAATTATTGTTTAATGAATTAGTATATTTTTAGAAATTAGAATATTTTCTAATTTCATAAATGCTGTTAACTTTCTTGCTTGGAAATAGAGTACTACATACGCCAATAAGGGGAGAAGTTGGTTTTTGGTGAGGATTATGAATTGTATTTTGTTCACTGGGAGAGAATAATATAATTGTTGGAGGTTACCTGGAATAGAAAGGCTTTTCCATTTTGATGAGGGGCTCTCGTAGGTTCATTACGTCTGGGCAATGTAGATGGTGGGGTCGCCAGCCGGGCAATGTGGCTATAGACTCTAAATGAAGATGCGAGAGATTTACTAATAGGGTACGTCAGCCTCACAACCTGGCGCTTATATTGGAATGGGAATTCATGGCCGAGAACAATTTGACTCATGGGACAAAATACTTAAAGTTCATGATTCGAACTAGATAACTAATTTTCTTTCAATTATTGGTCACTTCACACACCACATTAAACATTGGGGGGAAAATGACAATAACTGCATATGCAAATACTTTGGAATACCTTCAGCATGTTGTAATACTAAGTCTGAGACTTAAATATTTAGTTTAAATTAAATATTTTTGTCTTTCCTTTACATTGTTTGTTTTTTTTTTATTTTTAACATTTGAGCTCCGAGTCAGTCAATTCATTCCTTACCTCTATGCTCAAATGTGGGGGGCAAATGTAACGATACAAAAGTCCGTTACTTAATTAAACTTTATTATTTTTGTTTCATTTAGTTTTAGGTAATAATAATTACTCAGTTTAGGATATTGGCGCGAACCACAAAGGAAATCATCAACGGGCAAAACCTCAAAACCAAGCGACGCGACGGCTTGGCGCCAAAAACATCGCCGCCAAGCCAACTCAAGACGCCACGCTAACGCACGCGCGGTCGGGACATCCCAGTTAGCAACCGACGCGACGCGCAAATTGGCGCTAACGTTTGGCGCCTTTTAAGTACCCATCGCGCATGTCTGATTAAGAGACGCTTCTGTTATGCGACGCTCGCAGCATCCATAGTAAGTGCGCAGGCGTGAAAAGGGCCGAACACAAAACTGGGATTAGCGTCGGTAGACTAGGGTATATAAGGCAATGTCGAGAGGAAGAAGGGATCACTTTGAGTTGAAGATTGAAGAGTAAACTTTACATTACTTTGTTCCTAGGTAGCCTAAGTACCTATTTTAGATTCTAGATTCAGTGTAGTAATTCTGTCTGAGTGTCTATTAAGCTATAGTGTTCAGGTAATTTGTTTAAACCCTGGTGAGTTGCACAATGTTATTTATATTATTATCTATAATCGTGTTTTTATAATTACGATATTTGTACGTAGGTAAATGCCTAATTTGTAGCTCATATAATGGTGAAACGTGTAGTGGTTACATTAAACTTACCTCCCATTTAGGCTGGCTAATATTAACACAGTTTTATCTTCACAGCACTATTTAACTTATAGATATTTCCATTTACCATATCACACTTTTATATACATGAGGGAAGTTGTTCTCCACATTGTACTTATAAATAGTATACTTAAATACAGCTATTAATTAGGTATTTCACGGTTAGTTCTCAGTATAATTATAACTAAGATTTTATTGTAAATGTTAGTAAAAGAAAGAGCTATTATTATTATTTATAGCAATAAACCCACAACACACACACACACACACACGTTACGTATATTTGTTAAGTTAGTTATTATGTAACCAAGCCTTAATCTATTTTAATGTGTCTTTCTTAAGTTTAAATAATATTTATACGAGTACAAACTTCGGCGGTCTTCAAAATGGCGGACGCGGGCTTGCGGCGCGATGCTCAGCGGCTGACTAGAGAGCGAAGTGAATTCTATTTTTAAATACATTTGAGTAAGTAGAACGGGACGCGAGATGCAGGAGCCCATCGTAGTTCCAGAGAGAGACAGGGAAGGACGGCGACTTCGTAGCTACGTAACAGAATGGCGGCGTTGGATCCCTTCGCGGGAAACGCTCGGCAGCTAGCGTCGGTGCTTAAAGGTCGTATCTCGATATTTCGATTATTTGAATAAATCGCGTATACATAAATTTGGTAAAGTATATTTGTAACAGTACCTAGATTGTATTGCCAATGAAAAGGGACCAAGGTTGGCTAGTTGGACGGTTATATTTATTATTGTTTTGATTTTATCTGTGAATTATTTAAGTGTGCTAATTATTTTATTTATCCTATGTATGTTTTATTTAGTGCGAAATAGTTTTGGGATAAAGTGAATTAATTGTTTTTCAATGTAATTCTTGTTTGTGAAGTTTTAGGGTGGGAATTAATATAATAGTGAATGCTTTTTTCAGTACTTAACTAATTATACGTTAATTGTCTAAATTATTACTTATATGATCTTTATGTATGTGTTTAGTTAAAGTGGTAGTTAAAGAGCTTAGGCCCATAGTTGGGTAGGTCTCTGAACAAATGTGGAATGGTGTAAGTTATAATATTGAACATTTTTATTTGATAAAGTTTTACAGAATTAATTGATAATACCTACTGGTTTTCTGAAGATGGTTTGATGGACGAATAATATTAACTTACATATATGATTAGTGGTTTGTTTTGATGTTTTGTTCAGGTGTACATTGTCTGGTTTGCGCTAAATGATCGTAACGTGATTTTAGGTACTGTTTTCTGCTATACTTGGAACGTAGGAACAGTACATGCATATAAACCTGTATTACAATGGTGTCTTGAATAGACTCAAACTTCAAACCTTGGTTAAGGCCAATTGTATTACGATACACATATATCCAAGGGTACATATTTGACCTACTCCTGATTTGCCATCTGATGGAACTGGAAAATCATGTTTTTGGAAAAAGAGGACCTGGGCCCACAAAATATTTACCTTCCATATTGGTTCAGAATAGGTGAGCTTACCCCATCCTAAGGACCGGGTTAATTTGCAATGTCGAATAATCCTGAAATACGAATATAATAAGGGATCATGGTTCCTTTCCTTACACATCTAGTTCAAGAACTAGTACATACATAGTGTCACGACACTAATAATGAAATTAAATATTTCTTGTTCCAAGGAACTAATACATACAGTTTGACATAAACTGAATTCGCAAATTCACCCAACCGTATGCTCGGGCCGTGTTAGAATTGCAATAGTTAATAATAACTGTAATTCTATATCGGTGGGTAGGGGATATTATTTATATATTTTTTAATACTTACAGGTTGTCTTTTATTGTTAACTAAAACTTATCTTTATCTTATACTTTTATCCACGTGCCTTTTAACTTTACCAATTGACTTTAGCATTTTCTGTAATACCTACTTATATTTGCCATATATTTGTGTTTGTTCTACAACTACTACGATGTGTGTGTAATAATATTTTCATGATTTTAATAATAATAAATCTTATTGTGTTTAAAGTACTTTTATCATTTCTCTCCTGTTATACTAGTGTTCTGAGATAATATGATTTGTTAGGTCTTTACATTATCCTAGTTAGGGCTTTTAGGTCTATAACTCTCACTCTTTGTTCAAGAATCTAGGTTATTACGTACAGCTACGGGGTCCTGCCGCTACTAAGATGATCACATCACTACTTCTGGCCAAAATATTTATAGTCAAGACAGAATACCATAGAACCATAGCTTTATTAGGTAAACTTTTAGGGTTCCTTGAGGGTGTGTATTAATACTGAGGGTTCTCTAGCTTATGGGGTTTGAGTTGCATGGGGTAGAGGGCTGCGAGATTAGGTAGAAATAGGTTAGGACTTTTCAAGCGTTACATTGTTTGTCCTTTATGTGAGTTTGTAACATACATTATGTGGTAGTGCCAAAAGTAACACCCAGTGCTTTTTACGGAATTATTTTGATCTACATTCTGAACACTAGGGTCGAAACTGAACTGAATATATAGGTATAAACGATACTCCTCCTGGAGTATGTGTGGCTGCTCACGCGTTTCCGCTACTGCAGCTGTGGACGGCCGTACACTAGGGCCGAAAGTATTTTTGTATTGAAACTTAATCGATTATTTTCTTTCCTTAAAGTTGAAATGAAAAGTATAGTGTGAAAGTGACCCATTGACCAACTTTCGACCCTTGGTTAACAGTCGACTATTGTCAACTAGAATGTAATTATATCTTTTACGTCGACAATCAAAAACTCTGGGAGAAATCAGAAACTTAATTGAATCAGTTCTGCGTATTTTATCTTGGCACATTTATACACATGGGGAATAGGAAAGCGTAACAAATTACATTCTCATTTTGAAGCAGGCGGCACCTATTGGTTGATATTATTGACGGTGTCTCGGTGCTGAAAAAGGAAATTGCATTCGTACCTTTCCACGCCATTAACACGATTATGTCGACTCCGGTGACACGGAGGCTCGCCCTCCATTGTAAATAGGTATAACAGGAATTGGGTTAATATTACGATAATATTTTGAGGACTATAACCTATACATATATATACTCGTCCATTATATATCGTAGTTGTATACTTATTTACTGTTTACAAAGGTAGCGGCACACGAAATATACCTTTTCCCCTCACTAGCTCGTAAAGTGCTCGTTTATCCTTTAATACGAACGTGTAAAAACGCATATTATTCACTTGTGTGGCAAAGTAATGAACCTGGTTTTGGAATAACAAAACGTAAAATGTTCATGGAAATCGTTCCATATTAATGATAATTAAATAATTTGTTTGAGAATTTAGTGTAAAATACAAACCTTTATATAATATGATGATTTTAACACATAAATCCTAAAATTCCATAAGTAACAATTGTTTTGGTGAATGATGATAAGATGACTAGATGCAATCACAAAACGCAGAAAATGTCAACGTCAACATTGTCAAAGAATATTATAGGTTATAATCTTTATTTACCGACTCGAACACGCATAAAAATAGTAAACTAAACAACTTTCAGGGTGTTCTGTTATAATTTTGTAAAAATAATGAATGAGAATGATTTAATAATGCATTGGCGTTGGTGTGCAACTACAGGAATGTGTTTAAAATCGTGCTGCGTTTACTTTTTCGTCCTAAGTTTACTGCGACAAAATCTTGCATTAAATACATGATGCATTTGGAAAATTATTATCACTAACCCGATGATGATTGTAATGTGAACAAATAATTACCCTTTTTGAGTTTCCTCGCTATAGTGAGGGGAAAAGTTTTGTGTTACACACGGGTGCAAATGTATTTTACTTCTCGTATGTTAAACCACTCGCTGCGCTCAGGATTCTATTTTAGAACAACTATAGAATCCTTTCGCTTGCTCGTGTTTCAATTTCATACTCGCGGGTAAAATACAACTTTGCACCCTTGTATAACAAATAACTATTAGTCGTGATAATCATGAACAAAATATAAGTATGCATGGTACCTACATATTTAAGGTTAAGAAGTTAAGAGCCGCATACGGACAGACAGACGTACTAAACGCACCCACAAGGCTTCCTTTTTACCATTTCGGCTACGAAACATCAAAAAGGATTGGTAACTTTCCGCATATTTGAATTTGCCTTGAAGACCGCTGCCGTGCTGACGTCATGTAGGTGCTTGAAACTCCCAAGCCGGGTCACGTAGCCTGATTAAGTGGGTAAAGAACAAAATTGCACAATTTCCCGTAGATAAATACAGGGTGTTCCACGAGCCACTGAAAACCTTGAACGGGGTGATTTGGTAGGTTAAACTGAATAACTTTTACTATGGAGCTAACCCAGAAATCTCAAAAAAATTGCCTTTTTCATATAAAATGTCGTGATCAATCGGTCAAAATGTATGAAAACGACAAATTCTTTTTTAGATTTCGTGATTGGCTCCACATTAAAAGTTGTTCAGTATAGCCTACTAAATCACCCCGTTCAAGGTTTTCAGTGGCTCGTGGAACACCCTGTATACAATTCAGACGATGCATCCTATACTAAACCGTTAAGAACTTCGTCCGCATTAGATTTACATCCTGTATAAATATATGGCACCTATCAGCCTATCACTCATCAATATTTGAAACGAAATACATTACTTACGTTTAATTTTATGGTCAGTCGTACATAGTCTGCCCTGCCTGCGACCACGGGTGTAACGTCATGCCCGAAACGTCAGGATAAAATTAAGACCCGTTTGTTGTTAAAATTTGAGTGATAATCGTGAAAGTTTAAATCAATATAATTATGAAATGCATTACCTTCGTAGTTTACCTGACATATGAAAGTATGCCCAGTGCGGAATAAAATCGCTGTAATTATGTTTGACCATCGCACTGACCGTCGCGCCGTCACGGTACTCGGTCGTCGGGACTTGTTTATAAGGTCCGACCGAGACCCATATTTTAGTCTCGGCCGAGACCGAGACTTGGTAGAAAGGATAAAAAACGTATAAATTACATAAAAAATCCCTAGCAAATACCTATAGTCAGTCCAACGTCAAACTAAATACAGTAATTTTTTTGGATTTTTTTTTTTATTTTTTTTTACGTAGGTACCCCACAAACCGGTTATATTTTAGGTATTTTTATCGATAGTATGATAGGGGTCGCTTACTCTAAATTATTCCTTCCGTTCATTTTAAAGTGAAATTGAAGTCAGTTCATGTCAATATGACACCAATAAAATCGCAGTAAGTTCGCGAGAAGGCGTCAAGCTCGCCAATTACAGCTCATTACGAACGAGCCGAGAGTCCCGGCCATTTTTGAGAGCCGAAAGGGATATCTCGGCTCGATTTTTGGCCGAGAATGCTGAGACCGAGATCTCGGTCGGACCTTACTTGTTTACCATAGTCCTGTTTCAGTAGTATTGACGTACCTCCTTGACATCGGCGGCGGCGCAACAAGCGCAGGCGCGTGCGCCGGCGAGTCTTGCTTGTCGTCGTCGACGCTGCGCTGACGCGCGGCGGGCACGCGCACTGACCGCCGCCGCGCCGGCGTCACGGTGCTCGGCCGTCGGGACTCGTTGGCTGGTGTCGCCGTGCCGCCGCCCTTTAACTGCCGCAACGGCAGCGTGGTTACTCATACACGAAATAATTATATGAAACTAATTCTATACCTATTCAAAATAGGTTTCTCACGTAATTTATGTCGATGATTGCTCGACATGTTTCGACCCTTAGTTAAGAGGGTCATCCGGAAACTTACCGACTTAGATAAATTACGTGAGTACAAACAGCAACACAGCTAGGTATACACTTCAGAAATTGGAAATATTGCATGTAAGAGAATCACATGTCAGTTACATAGGAATGTTGAGCCACTTGACAAAGGATGCAATTTGGTCGTGTAATATTATGGGTTCGGTATTTTTCGTTAGTAGGCACGATCGCGACATTTCCGATGGTCCCCGATGATATGTCATCTTTGTTGCGTCAAAATTTCAGTATTTGAAAACTAGTTGACATAATAATAAAGATTCCTTCGTCTACGAAAATTAAGAATTAGCTATCGGCCATTATTAGACGCTAGATGTCGTTGTTCCTAGTGGAAACTGGATAACGACAGTTCTTCATAGATTTGTCTAAAACCGTTTAGTAATTTATTAATGTTTTTACGAGGTCAACAAGAATTTATTCATTACTGTAACAAAAAATAAAAACCATATAAAAAAAAGTATGTTTTCTTCAAATCGGATGCCATGATTTCATCATCATCATCATCAGCCTATGATAGTCCACTGCTGGACGTAGGCCTCTCCTATTAACTACGCGTATAGGCGCATTAGGAGGTAAATGCCCATAATCGCCACGCTGGGCAAGCGGATTGGCGATCGCAGTAATGTGTCCACTGTGATGACGCTGCTGCCCATCATCAATCTTTGATCAAATAATGGTCAGTGACACTTCAATCCCTTATTCGACTCTTACGACACCCGCAGGAGGAGTTGGGGTGGTGACAAATTGTATTCTTATTGCCGTCACCACACGGCTTGCCATGATTTATCTAACATTAATAGGCGAGGTATATTTTCAAGTCAAGATATTTTTACAAATAGCCATATCGGGCAATTTTTTTTTTTTTTCCATTGACAGAGACAAATGCTATTGCTGTCTTTATTATCATTCGTCACATCTCTTAGTTGAAGTTACTTGAATACTTATGTAACCTTTTGTGGCAATAGGGTAGATAGACGTTGGACAGTCTACCTTTATAGGACAGTCGACCTTTAATCTGTCAGTAGCCATACAAATGTTTAATAGAGACTTGATAGTTTCTGGCTGAAATTCTAACTTTGAAAAAATATCTGACAGTGACAGCCGTTGAAAGGAAAATGAACGGAAATTTCTACATAGCAGCTTAGCAGTCAAATTACCGGCTCTGAAGTTAGATTGACGTCTCCAGGACTAAAGCGGATGTTATATATAACGTAACTATAGTAACGTCAGCTTCCGGAAAATCAATCATCAATCATTGGTTAAACGTTTTTGTTATTACGTAACCATGGTAATGTCACCTTCTGAAGAAACCGCGAGCGATCATTGGTTAACCGTAGCAAGGCCCGCTCCATTGGTCAGCAGAGTTCGGCAGAAGTCGTGATACCAGTCTCATAAGATTTCGGAACCCGTTTTGTATTATTCGACCAAGTTGCGTCAATCAACATTCCCGTGTATTATTAATTTGAAGTTGACATAATATAAATATAGTTATCTCTTTCATTTTCTCTCTGCTCTGTCTTTAATGGTCAGTTAGGAGTGTTGCTGTTTGTACCTGGGTTAGATAACAAGTTTGAGTCTCATGTTAGTTGTGGCCGCATAATCATCTACACGCGACTGTTTTTTTAGTTTTAGGTAAATTTAAATGTTCTGGCTCGTTTCCAAGTACCCTTTTTTATACATTTTAATTATTATATATTTCTGTCTCTTTCTGTATTACAATAATTTAAGTGCAGGGGGTAAGTCGAAATAGCCTCGTTGTCGAGTACCCACTTAGTTCTTACCGACAAGTCGTCCGTGTTAGCTATCTTTAATTTAAGGTAAACCTAAATCATGATAATTTCAACTACCCTCGCACTTACGCTCTGTCTCCCTCTTACTGAGGTGACTGGTACATTTGTCTCATGCCCAATGGACTGTATATAAGGAACACGGTTTTTCGAATAAATGTCATTACTTCCCTGAATTTCGTTTTATTACCAAAACCTGAAGCCACAGAAGCTCTCACCTCGACATTAGTTATTATTTTAGAAGGCTATACCTACGAGGCCTGTTCCGAAAGTTTTAAGTTGCTCCGGTTCTATTCATACGAGTTAAATAAAACATACACTATTTTGAGGTATATTCCAATGCCGCTTCAGGCGGTTTAAGCTTGTATTAAGAAAGTTTTTTAGATATTTTTATTATTGAATTTTACTTAGACGTGTCGTAATCGTAATGTCCTAACTGCAATGTTCGTGATGGAGGTTTGTAACACAGTTTTCTCATGATATGCTATTTTAACATGATAGCATCGACCTTGTCACCTTGTTGATGATTTGAATATAGTGCGAAATTTATTATTTTTCGAATATCGATACGATAAGATATTTTTTTTTCTTAAGATAAACATCAGCTTAATCATTTACCTTGTATAAGTATAATGCTACGATATGACAGCCGATTGATAGAGGTTACAATAGGTCGGTACACAATTGCTGAGATGAGAATGTTACCTCGAGGAACATTTCACTTTGACGCTTTGACATTTTTATCGTGCCCTTTTCATAGCTATAATATACTTACTTAGCTCTACTTTTTCACGACCGCAGGTCAAGTGACAGGGAAGTAGGTAAGAGGCCACGCACAATAGGTAACTATTTTCAACATATCAATGCGATAGATATTTATCACTATGAAACGTGTGAACGTGTATGAGCAAACTGCTTTGTCAGAGAATTCTCCATTTAACCATTGTTTTCAGATATTATCGTTGCGACGATAAATGGTGTTTATGATTGATGATCAAAATCATAATATTAAGACCTTGATGTTTTAATAGAAGTTTATTTCTGACTTTGTTTTACCGGAATTGCATTTAATAATTCATTAGCTTAAGCGAAGTCACAAATTGTGGTCGTCAAATAGAGTAAACACGGTTTAAACAAACCGGTTAAGCACACAATGTCTGGTACTGAGTAAATTCACTCCGATGGCCCACATGCTCCACCCAAAAAGGGGAAATTATGACGCGTTCAGGCAATTTGTACAATATGTTGAGTTTATTAAGTTTACCGCATGTTACGTGATGTTTTAGGAGAAATATAAATATCTTAGACGTCCGTAGGTAATAAGTATATTTCTATAGAACTTGAATATAAAATTCACTAATTACTTATTTTATTTTAAATTACTGTATGTTATTTGAATAAAAGATTTGTCTACCTATTAATAAAAAACAAAAATATATATATTTTAATAGTGATTTATGCTAAACTACATATTAATGATTAGGCGTGTAATACATAATAAATATACACTCTCGGTTAAAGAGAATAATTTTTCATGGAAAATACTGTAAACACCACATTTTCAATTAGATTTTTAAAATATTTAAAGGAAAAACGGAATATACAATAACTGTTAATGTACAAAAGATGACACAATATTGTAAAGAGTCATTTAATAGACGTAGTGAGTGATTAATTAATCTATTGTGTGTAAGAGTCTGCACTTAAACTGTGAATATATGAATATAACTATGAATACATATATCCTAAATAGACTTATACACTGTTGTGTCAACGGTACTTTCGATTCACATTCTAATCGCGGTTCGATAAAACATATATCTCTGCTTTCTTGCAATATTTATGGGAACTCAACGCGATTAGGTATTTTACGTTTGTTTTTAGGTACCTCAAGACCAAGTACCATTTTACGACCAGTCGTATGTGTGTTCAAATTTAATTAAAGTCGAAACGAAAAGTAGAGCGTTTACCTCGGGTGAAAGCTCAACTTTTGATCATTGAAATATTGGTGCTTTCTATTTTTTGCTAGAGCGTCGAATTATCTCGGGTGCAAAAGGTCACTTTCAACCCCTAGGTTAACAATCTACTAGGTACATACATTAGGTAATGGATAAGTCCTCTAAAGAACCTACCTCTAAAGTATGAGTATAACCAATTTCACCATGACAAGTATCGCGTCTGTATTTCTGTATTGCCTATCGAACTTTTGCTTTCGTGGCATACTAAAACGTTAACTAAGTAGGTAGATATTCATGTTGTTAGTCAGTAGGCTTATTATGTTATGATGGTAATACCGTGATTAATCGTTTGTTGTTGTTGCCGTTAGGTTCTAACAAATATGTAAGTACGAAAGTGACGGGTGGCACGATAAATTGATAAAATGGGACCATCATAAGCCTCCTGATCAGGGTGCGTAGCCAAGACGCCAATCGGTTTGTTGCACTAATAAGTAATAGAGAAAACTAAGATTCGCTACAGAACGTTAGCGATTGGCAACTTGGCTACGCACTCAAATACTTTATGTAGAAAATAAAGCAAAAAGGTTTCAAACATTACCTTTTCCAGTTCTTTTAGCGAGGCGGGCGAGACGTCCGAGTGGCGACGTAATTCGGGTGAGCGCGGGGGAGCGAGACCGGTGCTGGAGTTGCCGCCGCCGAGTCGGGCTTCAGAGTGACGCCTCTGTAGCGAATCCAGCATAGGCACGTCGAGGAGAGAGTCAGTGCTGTCTTGTGCGGCGGGCGGCAGCCGCGGGGCCGCTTTGCGTCGACACACTGAGCATCGCCATGAGTTCTGCCAGCGAAAGACCGATTTACACATTTACCGCCACCGCCATACATGTGCACCTTCATATACTTAGGCTTATTTCTAGGCTACACCTCCTGGCAGTAAATGTCTTAACCGATTTATTTCAATTGCTTTAACAAGGGGTGATTTATCTATTAACTATAGAAATACTTAAAATATGTTAAGCTTATGAAGTACTCATATTAGCACAAATATCGGAGGTCCAACGACGGTAAACCTGCAGTCCGACGATGTAAACCTAAACAATCGTTGTTTTAAAAAGGTATTTAATTTCCATTTTCTTTCATCAAATACTGTTAAATCCATACGTTATTTCATCAGCCCTCATCATATCACATCATCTAGGTATCATAAACCAGTGAAACAATATAATTTGATAGTGCGAGATATAATGACGGATATTTCTATAAACGGTTATTTATGTTCGCAATTTCTCTTGGCGGATGGTTTAAATAATACAGTACACATTAAGCTGTAACAAAAACTATGATAAGGTATTATATACCGTCATATACTGTCGTGAAAATGACACAAAAAAGTCAACCAACCAATCGCTAAAGTGCCAACATACCGCCTCCTCATTCTCCGCCGGCTTGGAATACGAGGAGCAGTCTTCGCACACGCGGTGCTGGCAGCCGTTGCACGTGTGGAACACCTCGCCCGGCTTCAACGCTTTCAGGCACACGCGGCACGCGCCCACCCGCGACGGTGCTTTGCCCGCTTCCCTGCAATCATTACATTTCATTAATCACCCGGCGCCTACCGTCGCCGTACCGGGTACCTATTTCTCATATGGTTTTGTAACCTGTTACACTTTCCACAGCCATATTCATATGGTTAACGTTGCCTAAATATAAGTTCCCAAATTTTTATTAGGTACTTAGATACGAACAGAGAGTTCGATGCAGCGATTGCTTTAAACATAAGGTTTTAAATTTTGGAGTTCATGCAGGCCTAGCCAAGATGCCTTAAGTTAATACATGGTCGTGACATAGCTGTCAAACTATTTAACATCTACTTTATATTATAATAAAGAACGAAGAGATCCTAAAGGATAATTAATCGACTTGATAAAACTGGTGGTGCGTTATAGAGCAAATGCAAGTTACTACGAGTACCTAAATTACAAATCATTAAGTATAGGTGTTCCATCGCATCCTCATAGTATGAGCACAATTATTTTTTGAAAAATATTTCTGGACTAGAAGACCTGGATGAACATATTTACATAAAAACTAGGAGACCCTAAGAATAATCCTAACTAACTGGGAGCATCCACCTTTATCCAGAACACGTTAAATAATACAACAGTAAGAAAACTAAAAAAACATGAATAAGTACATTACTATAGAGAATGGGAAACGAAGGGTTACAGGCCAAGTAGATATATCTGGCCGAAGGAACTGAGGCCAGATAGGGATACGCGGCCTGTAACCCTGTTTCTCGCCGAGATTTGTATAGTGCTTTTCTCAAACTTGCCATGAAATAAAACGAACTGATTTCGGCGAACCATACTATTCCATTTATAAATAAACCAATAGTACAATATCGTAAAACATTTAAAAAAACATTCGCGCCTAACTTTTTTTTAAATCTGTTTAAGGTATCCTTTTACCTAGTGGTATAGACATTAGTTCTTAGGTTATTTTTTTTTCTGTGGCTGAATGTCAAGACTTAGTGTCACAATTTGACGTTTCAAAACAAAAGACTGTTTGTTTGCAGTCCTAGGTGTGAAATAAATACATGAAATCTCTTTACATATCATCTTAGCTTATGACACCGGATACATAGTATTTCCGGGTTTCATTTAAAGTAAGTAACATCAACATTCCGTAGCAAGTTTGAGAAAAATCTTGTACATTTCAGATAGACAGTGCAAAAACGTGTTGTTTTACCAAAATGTCTGTATCCGTTGTCTCGAAATGAACATCATCGGGAATTCCAAACATGTCACGTATTGCTGTAAGCGACGATATGAACAACGAAGCGTTTTGTGACTAAGGGCCCTACAATCAACGAACGCTCGTAACCAAACGATCGAGTGCTTCGGGCGTATCCACTTTTAGATTGCACTATTTTGTTCAGTGATGGAAAACGATCAATTTGGATTACATTTTTGAAAACAATGCTTCATGTATGTAAGTTTAAGTCTAGCATTTACTGTTACTTTAAATAAATACAATCCAACAAGCATGCGCTAGTCAGTCCCGCGCATTGAGTGATCCACACCATCACGATTATTTAACGACTTCCAAGTAATTTTAATACTCAGAAGTTACATGGCTAAGTGTTCTTACCTAATAGAAAATAGACAAATAGGTGCATTGTGGTAACTTCAAAAACTAGGTAATAAAGATGAAAAACCGTTTAAATACTACTATTCGCAATTTTTTGATACTGAGGACTTTATTGGAAATGCCATTTAATTGTTGCCCCACCCGCAACAGGAACGCATACTGTAACGCTGGGATTACACTTGTAAGTTCTTACGTAAGTTGTAGGGATGGAGCAAGGAATGAGAGACGTATATCTCTATGTCATTCCTTAGTAAGTATATTCCCGTCCCTATAACTTGTGTAAGAACTTACAGGTGTAATGTGATCCCAGCCTAACATTATATACTATAATAATGACAGACATGATCCTTGTATCACAAAGATGAGCAAATTCATATAAAAACGTTACCGAGCCCAACTAAATTGAGTGACTATTTTTGTGTTTTGTAGTTCAGGTTTGTTGCATTTTTTCATTTTGGTAATATATTGCTATAGGTGAAAGTTTAAACCAATTTTCCCAATTTTCCAAGTTTAAAATTGGTTTAAACTTTCACGATTATCACTCATATTTTAAAAACAAATAAACTTACGTTTATTTATTTATATGAGTCTGCCTGCGACCACGGGTGTAACGTCATGCCCGATACGTCAGGATATAATTAAACGTAAGTTTACGCGATTACTTAAGACCCGTTAGTCTTTAAAATATAACACGAAAATTGGCTATACCACTCGTACAAACGATAACTCAGTTAGGTAACCAGTCGTGATCATTGGTGGAAAGCGCAAATATAAACTGTAAGAATTATTATTAAACCGCTTAGACGATGGTACACTGTGATTATATAAAAATGGTATCCAGTAATGGCATGAAATCACTTAGCGTAGCATATAGGTAATGTTCTAGTGGTTGACTAATATACGAGTACATGTGTAGGGTTTGCAATTCGAATATTCGAATATTCGTTTATTCGAATTATTGGCCATAAATAATATTCGAATATGACACTGGTATTATTCGAATAAAACGAATATTTCGAATAGTGAAAGTTTGTGTGAAAATAATTTATTTTTCAGAAGAATTATAATAAAATTCCAAAATTAACATTAACATCTATGTAAAAATATATTTTAATGATTAAACAAAGTTAATTTAAATATTAATAACTTAGTGGCTTTATGAAATAAAACTATGAAAACGGATAAACTCGCGTACATTAACTAATTTTAACTTCATTCCGACGTTTTGAACACTTTACATTACAGGGTTCGTGGTCTGCGGATGACGTGGATGATGAAGTTAAAATTAGTTAATGTACGCGAGTTTATCCGTTTTCATAGTTTTATTTCATGAGTAATCCTCGCGGTAACCGAAGAAAATATTAGTGGTTTTACTTAAAACGGGATATATAGCAATTTTGTATTCCAATGATGTTCAAACGCTCCAAGCAAAGATCTGACAAATCTAAAAATTTACCAACCACCAGACCAAGAACAGAGAGTTTAGGTTCAGTGCAGTGTCTTTCTTATATATCAATATAAAGCCATAACACAAAATACAAATAAGTGTGAGCAATCGGCAACAAAAAATTATACGATCTTTAGCATATTATTTGATTTATCGTATACCTCGCCATAGGTATTTTTAAATAGGTATAAAAATAAAAACCCTGGTATCTTGCTCCGTAATTAGTATCGTAATTACCTGTGAATACTGAATCCTGTGACCTACACAAACCTATCCTAATAGCTCGCTTATATCTTTCTGGCTTGATACAGTAACAATGATTATATCATCATCATCTCAGCCATAAGACGTCCACTGCTGAACATAGGCCTCCCCTCTGGACCTCCACATGTACCGGTTAGATGCGACCTGCATCCAGCGTGTCCCGGCGACCTTCACAAGGTCGTCTGTCCATCTTGTGGGTGGACGTCCTACGCTGCGTTTGCCTAGCCGTGGTCTCCACTCGAGCACTTTTCGACCCCATCGACCATCTGCTCTGCGTGCAATGTGGCCTGCCCATTGCCACTTCAGCTTACTAATCCGGAGGGCTATGTCAGTAACTTTAGTTCGCCTACGGATCTCCTCATTTCTGATTCGATCACGCAGAGAAACTCCGAGCATAGCCCTCTCTTTGAGCGACTCTGAGTTTAGAGATGAGGCCGATGGAGAAGGACCACGTTTCGGCGCCGTAAGTCATCACTGGTAACACACATTGATTGTAGACTTTCGTCTTAAAATGATAATGATTATATCATCATCATCATCATCATCATCACATCAGCCGAAAGACGTCCACTGCTGAACATAGGCCTCCCCCAAAGATTGCCACAATGACCGGTCCTGCGCCACCCGCATCCAGCGGACTCCTGCGACCTTCACCAGGTCATCGGTCCACCTTGTGGGGGGCCTACCCACGCTACGCCTTCCGGTACGTGGCCGCCACTCAAGAACCTTCCCGCCCCAACGGCCATCGGTTCTACGCGCAATGTGCCCCGCCCACTGCCACTTCAGTTTAGCGATTCGGAGAGCTATTTCGGTTACTTTGGTTCTGCTGCGGATGGTCTCATTTTTAATCCGATCACGCAGAGAGACTCCTAGCATAGCCCTCTCCATTGCCCTTTGGGTGACTTTGAGCCTTCTTATGAGGCCCATTGTAAGCGGCCACGTTTCAGTACCGTATGTCATCACTGGCAACACACACTGATTAAAGACTTTCGTCTTCAAACACTGCGGAATATTGGACGAAAATATGTGTCGTAGCTTCCCGAACGCTGCCCAACCGAGTCGGATTCGACGATTGACCTCTTTCTCGAAGTTGGACCTACCTAACTGGATAGTTTGTCCTAGGTATATATATTCGTCTACAACTTCGAGTGTAAAGTCTCCGATTATTACGGGAGTTGGTGCTACATGGGAATTTGACATGATTTTCGTCTTATCCATGTTCATCCTAAGACCAACTCGCTCGGAGGCTTTACTGAGGTCAACGAGCATAGTACTCAAGTCCTCCAAGGTCTCAGCCAAGACTACTATATCGTCAGCGAATCGAAGGTGAGTGAGGTACTCGCCGTTTATGTTGATACCCAGCCTTCTCCAGTCCAGAGTCTTAAAGACATCCTCCAGTGCAGCGGTAAACAGCTTAGGCGAGATGACATCTCCTTGCCTAACTCCCCGCTGCAGCAGAATAGGCTTCGAGCTCTGGTCTTGGAGTCGGACTGACATTGTGGCGCTCTCGTACAAACACTTCAACACCTCGATATAGCGGTAGTCGACTTGGCACCGGCAATGATTATATATCAGCACTCAAATGAAACCAAATTAACTCATTATTAAACGGGACAGTTTTTGTTCCCTTACCCCTTCAATAAGGTTTAACTTACTTCCCGAGTCAATTAAGCAGCTATTTAATGAATAAAATTGACATTTTTTTACCATTACGCTATTACAATCTTATTCAACTTTCTTTTGAATTTAATTTCAATAAAATTTTAGACTTGTTCTCCCAGACCGCATCTCAACTTAAACAAATGCTTCAGGACCTCAGCACGGCAAGTCTTGAGATTGGACTTACTATGAACCGAGCCAAGACACAACTGATGACCAACAGCGTGAAACGTAGGGTAACGGTAGATGGGCAGGATATTCAGTATGTCGATGAGTACATTTACTTGGGCCAGATAGTATCCTTCGAAAACAGGCAGTTCAAGGAAATCGATCGTCGTATCGCAAACGCCTGGAAGAGCTTCTGGTCCATGAAGACGCTAATGAAGGGCAACCTCCCACTGTCGCTTAAGCGCAAACTCCTCGATATGTGTATCCTGCCCATCCTAACCTACGGCGCTCAAACTTGGTCTCAGACTGAAGCTCAAAAGTCCAAACTCAAGGTTTGTCAGCGAGCTATGGAGCGCAGCATTTTGGGTGTTCGTAGGACAGATCGTATACGAAATACCGACCTGCGTTCCAAGACCGGAGTAACAGATGTGGGTATGTAGGCCGCCAAGCTCAAGTGGGAATGGGCGGGGCACGTCTGCCGAATGCATCCGTCGTATTGGGCTAAAATCCTAACTAACTGGGAGCCACAAGATGGCCAACGGAGCAGAGGCAGACTAAAGAGGAGCTGGCGGGACGACATGGACGCGTACGACGTGAGGTGGAGGGAACTGGCCATGGATAGGGACGATTGGAGGAAGAGAGGGGAGGCTTTTGCCCAGCAGTGGGACACCAAATAGGCTATGAAAAAAAAATTGACTCAAAGTCCTCTTGTTTTGGTTATGATTCATCATCACGAATTATATAAAAATTGTAGAATTTTTTTCATAAGGAATTATTTTTGGCACGCCGTTTTTTATACTTACCTACATGTCAGATCAAAAATGTAAATAGCTAATGATTGAGTGTATCAATGTGTGCGACCAAACGATAAAAACAATGAGATACAATTTTAAACTTCTTACACTGAATCTTGACCAGCTAAAAAGCTACGGACCGTACTTGCCTCTTAGATACCATAAAAGTCTGTCTTTTGTATCGAGAGGTTATAACGCTTTTATTTTACGTCATATATTTTACAATTGCATCCCTTTAAAACATTAATTAGCTGTTTTTTCAATAATATTCGTTTTCTTCGAAAAATTCGAATATTCGAATACTGGCAATCGCAGTATTCGTATTATTCGAATACTAAAATTGGACGAATATTGCAAACCCTATACATGTGTAGACCACAGTATTTCAATCAGCTACATTGAGCCCTGCCATTGTTCCTGAAACAAAGAATCGCTTCGGACAAAACTGCACTCTGAATTCAATAAATTTGGTATTCTGTTCTGTTCCACAACAATTTTTTTTAGTTATTGTCTTTTTATTTTAACAAGCTGAATAGTTATAGGAACCACCAATAATCAAAAGAAAAGCGACAATGCTAGTATGAACGTTTGTAACTGTTTATGTACTTACAAGAAAGGGTACCCAACTGTCCGACTCCGATTTGATTCATTTTGATATATGTTATAGAGTAGTCTAAAATAACGGCATTGAATTTTTTTTTAGCTGCCCAAACTCAACCTGTTAGGAGAAAATGGCCTACAAAGTACTGAAAATTGACCAAACCCTTTAATTTCTCAGAAGAGATTTGTTCAAAAGAATTGATAATTAATTACTGGTTTCGTTATATGTTAGAGAACATGAAAAAAAAGAATGTGGACATGTTATGTCATTTCACCACAAACTCATTTTTTATATAAAAAACACATGTCAAAGTTTCATAAATTTTGTCGCTACACTCACTTCCTAAGTCTAAGTCATGTCTTTCCAACTCATGGTACTCTTTCCAACTCATGGTACGGTTACAGGCTATGGAAGCCGTGGCCTTCAATTTGCGATTGCGTACCTTTCAGTCTTAGCCGCGGGCGCAGGCGGAGGTTGAGCGGGCGGCGGCGCCGGCGCCGGCTCCGCCACGGGCTCCGCCTGGCGAGGACCCAGTTTTGTCACTGCAACATAAACACATATTTTATTACTGAAAACATACAATGTGGCCAAAACATAAGTGCATAAGTGGGTTTTGGGACTCAAAATAGATCCCCTAGATCTTTGGAAGTTTCAGAACGGTAGTTTTTTTATATGCACCATTGCACCTATACTCTGTCTGTCTACCAGTGGCAGTAGAAAAAGGCGTCAAATTGACAAATCGCGTGTTAGCAAAACTGAATTTGAATAATTCCTTTGTATTTAATCTTTGACCTACTTATCTCCTTTTCTGTGGAACATAAATAAATATATTACTTGTGTATGAAATAATACAGAAATTTAATCTTGTTCTTTAAGCAAATAAATGTATTCAAAGTGTAGCCAGTAAATAATAACTAAGACAGGTGGCAGGTGTAACTATATATGTAGGTGCAGTCGATGTCAAAGATATCATTACTGTTTAGGTGCCAAAAATATATTTACACGACCTTAATGTCAAGGCAATAAAGTCGTGTAAATATATTTTTGGCGCCTGAACCGTAACGATATCTTTGACGTCGACTGTACAATTATGTGAACAGGTTATTTTTTTCCTCTACTATATTCTTTTTCATTCGGTCGAATTAGTGGAACACTTAATCGAAGCCGTAATTATTTTGATCGTATATATTTAATCACCTGATAAAATGATCGTCAATTTTTTTTAAACTATGAACTAAAGGGCGCGAAGAGTAGTTATTGTTAGATGTGCGGTGCGGTTTTAAAATTGTGGCCATAATTGAATTTGCTTTACATTGTAATATTACAAAATTTTAGACAGTTTAGTACATTCTAGTCCACTAGGTAAATATTACTATATCTTCTTAGAACTACTACTTCTGCTACTTGAACTTGTTAAAAAAAATCCTAACTGGGCTTATTCTGCTTCCCAAAACTTCACTGGCAGAGGGCAGGGAAAGCATTTATTTAATTTATTAATAATATAGCACAATTTTGCTGTACTGGAAAAGAGAGAAATATAATAAGCGCGGCAATTAGAAATATATGAGTATGATTTACTTATATGAATTAGGCCCCCTTGTTATACTATGTCTCCTTAACAAGTTCTGTAGTGTATGTACCTCCCTTTGTAAATGCGAAAATAAGTTCGAATGAACTGGAGCTGATTAACGTTATAACGGTTCCCTATAAAAATATCATCACATAAAATACATCATACATACACATCATATAGGTTATCAGGGAGAGACCGCTCCTTAGGGATAAGACCGCCTTTTATTTACCTCTTTCAAACATGTACGTCTATTATTTGTTTTGAATTTGTGCTTGAGGTTTGAGTTGAGGAGTGCAATAATAATATTGTATCATACACACATATGATGTTAACACATCGACATGCATTTTATCATCATTTAAAATAATATTGATGTTTAACATAATTAAAAGTTTTAAGGTCTTTTAATTTAAACAATACAGTTAAAACCAGTAATTCGCTGCAGTTACTCTTCCCTCAGTTTAATCTCGTAAGCCCCTGATTTGCCAAACCAACACCTAGTTAAATACAATTAAGTGCCGCGGCCGTTAAAACCGCAAAATTGACTTAAATTACAATACCTAATTTACTACGAAAGCCGAATTGAATAGAAAATTGCAAAACCTTGTCGGTTGCCGAATAAATTAATAAGACAGCCACGAGATGCTTTGCGGAACTCAATATTAAAATTCTGAAATAAAAAGGCAATTAGCCTAATGTATTCAATACATTCTGACTTCATTACATTCCGCTCGTTTTTGTCTTAGACTTGAGCAAAGGCATTACGTTACATTGGACTTTTATAGATTTAGTTGAGAGTTTCATTTAGTCTCATTTGGTTCACTTTCCGGTTACTATAAAATTTTGTATAGGTTGTATATACACTAGTATCTACATATCGTTGGTTGAAAAGCAAATCTCACTAAGTAACAAATACCTACTTCAAATAAAGCTCGTATCTCAATTCTGATTCAATACTGACATACGAGGTTTCTAAAAGTGGGGACAGTTTTTATAGTGAGTTTTGGTTGTCATCGCATGATATGCAAGACAACACATTTTTTTTTAACATGCTTTTCTTGTTATCGCTGATTATGATTTTGACACAAAATAGTAAATTAAAACTCTAACTAGATTATGTCGATGTCGGTATTATAATAAGCTACGGCGTAGCACGATTTCGTAGCCGTTTCGTAGCATTTTACATATGCTATCAAAATAGATCCACAATGCTTCAGCAAGACGATGGCGGTTGATATAACAAAATAGTACATTGTACATCAAGGGAGGTAGGTAAACGGAATTACTAACGAGAGTGTTAGAAGCCCGATGCAGTCAGGTGGAGGGCTTTTATGACTCGAGTTAGTATTCCGCTTACCGACCGTGATGCATACAATGTTTTTCATCACACTTACCGACAAAAAAATAAGTTTTAAGACAAAATATTATTAAATGACGTTTCATTACTCGACTTTTCTATTACTCCCGCTACGCGCCGCAAGCAATGGCGCGCTTAGACAGCAAGTGTGATGAAATACTTTTAAACACTAAGTTAGTCTGTAACTACAATACCGAATTAAACTAATATATTTGTTTCTCTAACATGTAGCACAGCTCAATCCGTGCTGACAAACTGAATTAACCACGTCGACGCCGATGTAAATGTCCACAAAATTGAGGTTTTTGCCTAAACTCGCCCACGCGACGTCACGTTCGAAAGCAAGAATAAATGTTTATAAATAATGAAAATTATGTTGTATTGGTCCATTTTTTCCACTCGGTATGACTTTGTTAAAGTTTGCAAACTCATTTTAACAGTAGGTTACAAAATTGTATGTGAATTAGTCCTAAATCTGACCCCATGTTATGTCTCGCCAAGTTGAAGTAAACTCGTGTACCATATATGTATGTAAATATAATAACAAAATTATCTACACAGTATTTTTTTCAAGTAACTAATTATAGTTAATCATATTTCTTGAGCTTGTAAAACTATATAGGTAAACAAGTTTGTTAACATTTTACGGGCGAGTCACAAACTTCACTCTTCTCAAGTTATCGTATAACAAGTTATAGAGAGCTTTATTACTTCTGTTTCAACATGAAATAGTGCGAGTTTACAACTTGCTTTTTAAAAGAAAATGCAGAAAATTGTGTATCCAACCAAATGTGATTGCGAACGAATACTAAGGTTCACATAAAACGAAGCATCTGTTGTCATTGTTCAATGAAGTGGTGCCTCGCACCATATCTCTTTGTCGCACGGATAGTTCCATCGGTTTTAATTTCAAGTCGGAATTATACATATTTCACATATTTGAATCGTACATTATATCAATTTTCAACCAAAGCTTCAATCCCATTAGAACAAATGTTCTCACATGATCATAATGTATACAAGTCATGAAATGAAATTGTGTCGCCTTCTCAAGCCTGTTAAATGTGACAACGTGGAACGTGGAGATGACTGATTTAAAACAGCTTTGTTTGGATTATTCCATCATGTATGTTATAAAGATGTATACAACCCCGAATTGCGTTCGGCTCGTTGTTATGGAATTCTGAATTAGAATGAAACGATGGGAATTCAAATAAGTCCGCAGTTTGTGTCTAGGTGGCGGAGGTGAGTCGCGAGGAATCCGCGAACAACAAAGAGCTCGCCCGGGAGCCGCCATGTATACGCCGCTATGTGAATATTGAGAAATGCTCATAAATTCCTGCGCGAACTTCTCTGAGCTGCTGTCAAATACTGCACGTTATTGTCCCAAATTCACGTGAAGTTTGATGAAATCGACCTGGTATCACAACGTGAACCAATAAACTTCAATGTTTAGCTTTAAAATATAGTACATACATTATATTAAATAAATAATAAATAAATATTTTGGGACATCTTACACAAATCGACCTAGTCCCACGGTAAGCTCAATTAAGGCTTGTGATGTGGGTACCAAGCGACGATATATTATAATAGATAGATACATATAGATACTTAAATACATAGACAGCCATGACCAAGGAACAAATATTTGTAATAAATAAATACACAAATGATGCCCTCGCCGGGATTTGAACCCGGAACCTCCGGCTTCGTAGGCAGGGTCACTACCAATTAGGCTACGGGGGCTGACAAAATACTAATCTGTATGTAGGTAGACCTATTTTTTCAACACTCGCTTGGCAATTTACCTATTCTTTGTTTAGTGTGATATGTAGAATTATGAGTTTTTTACTTTAGCTGACACTTTCATCAAAAGGATTTTCAGTTCAACGATATGGGGGGCGATTTTTGAGATACGAACGCTCGAATCTTTCATTCGAAAATGAATAAAAACGATGAAATACTATTTTTGAGATTCGAGTGATAGAAAGTTCAAAAACGACTGCGGTTGACCATTCGTATTCAATTCTATTGATAGAAATTGGATAAGTACGCAGATACTCCAATAAAGTGTCACTGTCAAGTCTGTCAACTGAGACCCTACCGCGAACCACGAACGAAGTGTTGGCTCTCTCTCGCACTTGTGAATTCGTACGTAAGTGTGATATAGGCAACACTTCGTTCGTGGTTCGCGGTAGGGCCTCTGTTGATGTTTGTTTGTGTGCACCATAGATTATAATAACATTGATCGTAGATTTACGTTCCGATTCACTAGCGGTACATGTTTTTTTATAATAAAAACCATTAAATAATGTTTAATATGTTATAAATCATTATTATTTTTAGCTGGAATATAAATTCCGACGTCAGTGTGCCATAATTTAGCTTTATTACATTAAATTTAAAAAACCGGTAAATATCGACTTTCTGCGTGCAACGTGTCGCAAAGATATCGATAATCAATCTCTAGCTTTTCGAGTGCGACTTTCAAAAATAGGGTATATTGGCTTCATTCGAAAATAGTCGTGAAAAATTTTGTCATTCGAATTTGAATTCGAACGGGAATTTGAATTCGTGCGATAGAAATTCAAAAATCGGCCCCATGGACATACCCTATTTATTTAATCGTCGATACTTAAAGTTTTTCACATTCGGCAGAAAAGTTGGATTATCCTTCCTGTCTTGAAACTTTCTCAAGGCTAAAGAATTCATTCCTTGGATGATATATTTTCCTTGCACGATCTTAGATATTAACACGATGAGTAAACAACAATTTTGCTACCTTGTAAAATAAATAACAATGTTTACTATAGAAAACAACTACAACTAACAGTAACAAATAGTTGTCAAGATGAATGAACACAAATCAGTAACAGGATCGAACGTAGGACTCTTCTTTTGCAGGATTACTGACGACTAGGCTACAGAAGTAGCAAGTTGTATGTTGTTAACTCCAGTAAACTAAAACCGAATAGGTTAAAATAAAAAATTAAATATCTATAAAACTCCTTGCGTGCGAGTCTATAGTGATAGAAAACTCAAATGTGAAATTTAACTAGGAACTTCATTCACCAACTCCTACATACACATACACCGACAGCCTTCGCTACCGAATTTACACCTATCGCGATAAGACCACATACGTTACATGTGTTCCGGTTGTCACCTACCTTCGTCAAAGTCCGAAGTATTTAGGTCAGTCGTATTACGGTAGAATCGGGGACGCACCCTTTTAAATTTAATTAATTGGTTATGATAACCATATCTACATATTTGCTCTATTCTATACTAAGATTAGTGTCTAATGATTGATGATATTTATAATATCCAAGATAGTTTAGGCATACTAAGCGCTGGGCTCAAAAAACGTTATCATTAAAGAAAAAAATCTAATAATAATCAGCTAGATGCTTTTGAATCGTCTCATTCCAATAATAATGATATTTATATCAGTGTTGCGGCTCCCTGAGTATCAGCAAATGAATTGGAAACAACTGAAGAGAATTCCTTTATTAAGGGAGATAATTTTGTTTCGGACAATAACGGAGTTTGGGTGGATCTAATTAACAATGCTTTTTGCGTTATAATTGTTACGTCGAGTTTCAGTTCAACTAAGCTTCAAAGACTTTGCAAACGGAAAATTGATGAAGTTTCGGAATTAGTGTAGGAATTTGAGCTCAGGTAGTACCTAAATATAATTGCGGCATCTCGTCTAGAGATTGGATGTATTTATAAATGTTAGGTTCGAATGTGTATTTTGGGACGAACAGAAAGTTTAGGTATTGTATTCATGATGTTAAGTGCCATAATAAAAATATTACAGTTATTCATGGTTAAGGCGTTAAAATAATGTTCATGCATGAATATTATAAATAAGTAAATACAATGTTTTTAACTTTTTCACCAAAGGTGTATAATTCAAATCCAACACAATATCAGAAAGTGTTTACCGATGTACTTAAGTAATAAAAATCTCTTCTCACATAATTTAAAAGGATAGCCTGGCATTTTTTAAAGAATATGTGATGGGTTTCAACACCATCGTACACAGGACCTAAGGGATCAACAAGATTATTTATTCAACTTTTTAGTCGGCTTACGTAATTTTGAAATGTATTGGTCTAGCGACAATTTCATCTGACTGCCTTGTCACGTCACGTCCCATTAGCGAAGAGATGTCTTTACACATAGATCAACCATAAGTACTTTCCCCATATTCCACGGGGCCGTCCCCAGCTATTAATATTATATATCGTATCGTACAAGAGTTCTTTCACACAGTCCGATCCGGCACCCATGAACATTTAACAAGGTCGTACCAGTGTGGCTTGACCTACTACGAGCTAGTTAGGCCTAATGTGAATCATCTTCGAAAATGGTATATTATCGAGCATCTGTCTTTATCTCACAGGTAATGCCTTAGTTGCAGTGACTGAGACAGATGCTTGAGATTATCGATTTTCGAAGTTCACAATAAGACTCCAGACACAAACAAAAAATACAGCTGATTTATTAATAGCCGCGCCCAGGCATCCGTAGGTCCGGATGATCTGGGGGATCGGATAATGTGATTGAGCTCTAAGCGAACAACCACATTATTATATTATGTGCCCGAAGCTATTTATCAAGTGCAGAGCTCGACTTTTACAACTGCTTAACTATTACATTTACCTTTGACATTATTTTGGTATTATGTTTTTCTCATCTTGAGTCGAGAAAAGCACAATTTTGTAGGATTACATTTTTATTATTTTATTGTAATGATATGTTAACAAAAGAGAGCGTGGGATAAGTTCAAGCAATTTTCAGCGCAACTTTCTCAGTCGAGATAACAAAGGGATTTCTTGGGTTTGATTACTAGTAGGGTTTATTTTTAAGAAAACAGATATCATAAACTTCTTTCGACGAAATTGTTGAATCTACAATATATTCGTGAACTGAAAACTGTATCATTGTTCAATAAAATCCTTTAATGTAGAGTCAAGTCATGATAAATTACGAGATTCCGATATTGGGCCTCATCGTTTGAAAAAAGAAGAATGGCATTTCATCATGGAATGCGTACGATCACTTTTATGAGGGTGACGGGGCTAGTAATGGACAAGTTCCTTAGTACTGGCGTTATTATGTATTTGTTTTGCAACAGTCACATTACAACCATATCCCGTACTGTCTTAGTACCAAGATTGAAACGTTCATCACTGGTGTCACTACCCCTACCTTTATCCTGGGCGGTGAGAAGGCTAGAGGAGAGCGTCTGCCGTAGCTTGCCGAAGGTGCCGGGCGCCTCTATCTGCCCCGGCACCGTGTTTGCCGTGTCCTCCGTCGCCACCATCTGCAAATACATTATAATCGATTCAGAAAGTTAATGATGTTAAACGCCGCTGGTACCTACGGCGGTGGAAGCACTGCGAGAATTCAAAGATTAAAGTGCGTAGCCAAGATGCCTAAAGGTAACGTTCAGTCGCGAACGAAACGCAACTGTCTTCGTCATACTAATAAAAAAGAGTGATAGAAAGAGAAAACTACGCTAATGAGCGTTGGCGTCACGTATCTTGGCTACACACTAAGAATCAAGCTATGGCACCTCGCCTATAGGTCTTCGCACACTATAACAACTCCACGCCAACGCGGCAGCAACTCGACTCACACTCACGATGAGTAGTCAACTAGTTGATCCAGCCAATGATTACTAGTGGACAACGCGGCGTGAACGAGTGAGCAATGAAAATGGCTGCTCGATACGATACACGCCAGTCGCAAACGCCTAGTCGTTGCGTGACAAACGAGTCGGGGTTGACCTTTAGTGTACGATGCGTAGACCACTCGTCGTACACTACTTTAATATCATTTTTTGAAGTTAAACCTTGAACATGTGACACAGGGTTTAAAGACAAACGGGTCTTAATCGCGTAAACTTACGTTTAATTATATCCTGACGTTTCGGGCATGACGTTACACCCGTGGTCGCAGGCAGACTGGCGAGAGAATGTATCAACACCTTCGAGCTGCGCGGGTTTTTCGAACTACCCGCACTTGATCTTGATTATTCACTTCTAGGCTAGGGTTGTCACTAGGTCTACACACAACACTCACAACATCCTAAGGCTTTAAAATGGATGTTTCACCACGCTTACATTTGTAAATCACGGGATTCCACGCGGATGAGATTCCTTGCCCCTCATTTTGATTAAAATTCCGATGTTTCTTAATTTCTATAGCTTCACGTACTTTTCGGCTATGATGTATACGCTCGGTTGAGAGGACTTTCGGGTTATGGAGCTCAATCCAGTGGTTAGGTCCGGACTCCAACAAATGCTCGGCCACAGCAGACTTATTAGTTTGACGCTTTTTAACAGCCGTGATATGTTCCTTGACCCTTTCCGCTATGGTGCGTTTGGTTTCCCTAATATAGGAACTACCACAGCTACAATCAATCTTATAAACGCCCGGTGTGTGATAAGGTAAAACATCCTTAGGCGACCTTAGATGCCCTGCCACCTTTGATAACGGCATATAAACGGTTGGTATGGAATACTTATTTAAAAGCGTACCTATTTTGTCCGTTACACCCCTGACATAAGGCAAAAATGCTGGTCGCCTCGCAACATCTGGATGTTTCTTCCTCGGTGTTCGTCTGGGTTGCCGTCTGTTCATTATGTAGCCATTTCTCTTCAGAACCTCCTGAACGTGCGATAACTCAATTTCCAGAAATTCAGGGTCACTGGATTGAGCTCCATAACCCGAAAGTCCTCTCAACCGAGCGTATACATCATAGCCGAAAAGTACGTGAAGCTATAGAAATTAAGAAACATCGGAATTTTAATCAAAATGAGGGGCAAGGAATCTCATCCGCGTGGAATCCCGTGATTTACAAATGTAATCGTGGTGAAACATCCATTTTAAAGCCTTTGGATGTTGTGAGTGTTGTGTGTAGACCTAGTGACAACCCTAGCCTAGAAGTGAATAATCAAGATCAAGTGCGGGTAGTTCGAAAAACCCGCGCAGCTCGAAGGTGTTGATACATTCTCTCGCCAGTCTGCCTGCGACCACGGGTGTAACGTCATGCCCGAAACGTCAGGATATAATTAAACGTAAGTTTACGCGATTAAGACCCGTTTGTCTTTAAAATATGAGTGATAATCGTGAAAGTTTAAATCAATATACAGGGTTTAAATTTTAATAACTAGACTTGAGAAGAGTGGGTGTGGAGTTGATATAGTGTGCGAAGACCTTATAGCTGTTACTACCATCCGTTGAACGTGTTAATCGCCTACTTTGGGTACCTACATTATTATACTCGTATGTATAATTAATGTATGATGAGATACCCAGTACTTACTCGTATTTCTAAGCAAGGTTGCAAAATCAGAACCTCGTAGTTTTGCGATGTTTTTTTATGATAAAGTGAAATTATCGTTCCCAACTACAAGCCTATTGTACTGTACTCACAAGTCGGAAAAAATATGTAGCGCAGCGGAAGTGTAGAATATAAAGAGGTCATAAAAGTAAAATTCAATAGTTTGGCCGCCTATCCCGGCTAAATACGACACTGGAGCTTTGTCTTTGTCATAGACGCCAATGACGTTTGCCGAGTTCGTGTGGCTTATATACTTACCTATATGAATTCATATAGGTAAGTTTAGTATGAATCTTATGATGGGCCCGTTTGTATTATAGTTTATCATGTTATCGTCAAAATTATGCTATCGTATGAAAATCCTTTGCATACTTGTCAGAAAATGACGGCAACGATGATAAGCCTACAGATTCGCTAAATAAGAAGTCATAGGCAATGATCGGTTTTTCGGATTCCCCCCAGCGGGATTTCGCGTATTAAAAAAATTACGGGTGTCACTATAAAACATTATTTAACACTATTGTATTATACACACAAGAACATATTTTATAAAACAGAAATATGGCAATATAATTAAAGTTTATTTTTCAAGTAACTATAGGAGACCCGCCGGGAGAATCCAAAAAACCGATCACTGGCTCATAGGACACAAGTTAAATTTCGCTTGAATACTTGCGACGGTATGGCTTGAGTGACTCGTATTTTTCTTCAATGTGGCGGTCAAAAAATTAATAGGTACCTAAACGGTTTCGATTTTGATACATATCTACGATACAACTTTTACCTTTATTTTCCAGCGCTGAACAAGAGTAATTCTTAATACCTACCTACTTAACTAGTTTACTAACCCAACCTAACTAAGAATGCAAATTGAAATTCATATATTTGTAACTTTATATGCATATTAAGCAGTAAAAATGTTAGCACGAGTATTTGTTCTGAGCGAACATTAGCAGCAAAACAGCTGTTAAAAGCTTCATCGAAAATAAAAGTCACAACGCGTCAAAGAATAGGTACCCAGTGTCGCGGCAAGCGTCGCCGTGGAGCGATAAAACTCTTCATACAAAAATAACGACTCAGTAATACCATCGTAAATTTTATGGAGAGCAACAGATGGAGTCTCAAATACATCAGACGGGGAAATCAATATTGCCGTCTCCCGAACTCGGCTGGCTGAGTACCGCTTGGATGTTGGATCTCGACTCACTCGCTCAATAACAACGTATAGGTATTACCGTGTCGTAACCCCTTTACACATTGTTTTTCTACGTTAGGGATTCGTTTGGGCTGTCCAATTTATTTAATAAAAACCGGTCAAGAGCATGTAGGCTCATGCTCTGTGTAGGGATCCGTAGTTTTACTCAAAAACGGCTGGGCCGATTATGTTCATAATAGTTTTATTTTATATTTTAAAGACAACCGGGTCTCAATCACGCCTGACGTTTCGGGCATGACGTTACACCCGTGGTCGCAGGATATACCTAATTAAACGTAAGTTTACGCGATTAAGACTCATTTGTTTTTAAAATATGACTGATAATCGTGAACGTTTAAATCAATACAGGGTGATTCTTGGGTCATGAGCAGGAGTGAACAGGGTACTAGGGACAGTCATGCTGAGCAACGGTCACTACGGTGATAACCAAGAAATCCCCAAAAAAACTCTTAATTATGAGTTAATTGATAGTCAAGTCTCAATTAATTCATAATTAAGAGATTTTTTTATGCAATTTCTCTGTTGTCTCCGAAGTGAAAGTTGCTCAGCGTGACCGACCCTAGTACCCTGTTCACTCCTGTTCATGGCTCATCCTGTATAGTTATATTTTATGTCAAAAATGTTTTAAAGCGTATTTATGATTTTTTCATAGTTTTGGACCCACGGAAGAGTAAAAGGGGGTGGGGGGACATTTTTATTAGTCTAGAGCGATTATCTCCGAAAATATTAACCGAGAGAAAAAAAATTAGTATAAAAAATGTTTTAGGCGCCATAGTCAAAAGAAAGGAATAGAAAAAAAAATACTGAACTATTTGATGAAAATTTCAAGAAACTGATTTGCGTGATTTCGATATCCATTTCCTTGCTTCTAAAAGCTGAGGTTAAGCCATTGTCAATAAACGATACACAACGAATACATATCGAATAAGAACGTAGAGTAGTGTATTTAGGTAGACCAATGTACGTGAAAATTCTAAACCCAAAAATAATATTCGCTAGTGAAAGCTCAGGTATTTAAAACAGCAAAAAAGCTATATCTCAGAGCAACGGAAGGAACCTTGTAAGCCTTCAACAAAGCTAACTCTGAGCGGACGTTGTAAAGGCAAGTCGCACCGCGGAAGGAAACTATAGCCGTGCTGAGGTAATAGGGGCTCGGGCTCGGTATCGCCGCCGCTACGCAAATTACTTCCAAAATGGAGGAGCGAATTTCAAACGTATTTGTCTGGTGTTCGTAGGGAATTTTCAGAATACTTTGGTACGTTTTTTGTACATTGTCCTATTTGGATTCTGAGAAGTAGTTTTAATAAGTAAAATAAGTTATCTTTATTCTTTATCCATATATTATGTCGTACAATACTATTTTATTAAGCATATTTTTATCATTATCACGAACGTTGTGAAAATTAGTTATCAAAATCAGTCCGTCTAGGTCTATGAATTCTACTAATAATATTTATGCTGTTATCGTTTATTGTAGCGGCTGTGAATGTGACGACGTTATAATTATATAAATAATTGTTAATTAGTATAATAAGTAAAAATAAATAATGAATTCACATTTATTAAATGGTACAAAGTAATACTTATAGGTAACCAAAAGCTACCCTAGGTAAATTTTGTTTTTATTTCTCTACCTAATGCATTAGCTGACAAAATTTTAAGAACGTTTATAATATAACGGCACATGATTAGATTAGATTAGATTAGATTATTTTATTTCATGATAAAAGATTACATAATAAATTTGCATACATGTCAAAATTATACGAATTGCTATCATGATCGTCAAAACAAATAATAAAAAATGTCTTTAATGTTTGATTTAGACTAGGTATGCAATGATCCTACATTATTAAAATAAAATATAATTGTTTTTATTGCTTGCCAATTAAATTTATATAGTTCATTATATACTAACTCAGTTTTTTAATTATTGAAAATAAGGATGTTTAAACTTAGGTATTTTAGGCAAATTTCCTGAGTAGTGGTTAAAGGCTCATGAATATTAGAGTTGCAGATCAGGCCTCTCTGCCCCCGAGGAGCACGTACGCTCGCCAGTGCTGCCCACTCCTCTGGCGTTATTGAATTTGCCACCAAGCGTTCGTGACTTCCCCGGCGGTTAAATTATAAATCAAATTTGAAACCGCACTTATCGGGTAAGTATTTTTTCTTCACGAACAACCCTTGCTTAAAGTTTAAATAATGGGTCGTCAAAATGATAAAATTGGTTTTATCTAGTTTGTTTCATCTTCCAATTTTCAATAGAAGATTCACCTTCATCATTCATACCTACTTACTTCTTATAGGTAGCGTAACACAATTATTTATATTTCTATAACTTTATGATAAGCTTAAACAGATTCATTTGAAGAATCTATAATAATATGCAACAAGCAATTATTTCCCAAAATTTACCTAAATGTAATTATTTTTTTACAAATATAATTTACTTTATACCTTTCCGTTAAATTTGAATATTTCGACAATGGTCAATGTTCTGGATCTGGAGGGGTAAAAAGATTAGTACCCTACGCAGGTAAGTATATGAGTATGTTTGACAAGTTTATTTCGTGGATCCTCTCACAGTACTTTCCGTAGGTATATCTACGTCTACAAAGTATAACTAATGAAATCTTGTTATCCTCATAGCACCGTGGTCACAAAGTTCGAAGAAAAGTAATCAAAGTTTAAAAAAGACATCAAAGTTATTGCTACCTGTGCCGAAGATATTGCGATCCTAGTCGGCGTTGGTAACGGCAGATTTATAAGATAAAGTAGGTCATGAACAGGCGGTGATCATGACCCGCTAGAGGCGCGGGGCGGGGAGGGGGTCACGGCCCTGTTTGACCCACTTGTTGCCTGCCGCTATTTACATTACAACTCTAATTGCTGACGGCATATGATTCGAGGATTGTCCATATCCTTTAATTTCACCTAAGCGATTGTCATATTGTCCCGACAGCGATTAATTTTACGAGTTATAATGTTATAAACATTAAATTTGTCAACATGTGTAGCAAAACATCGATTTCCTAAGCTGTGTACACAAACTTTACGAGTCGCTATGATGAATGAAATGAATACCTACCTACTTTTGAATATAACACTTTAGGCTAGACATGGCATTTTGTCCACTATTTCAATCACTGTAAAATTAACAACAGGTAGATTATTATTTAGCGAAATAGGTACAAATTGAATCTGGCATTTGCCATGAATAAGGGAATCTGGATGCGCAGTCAAGATGGCAACCGCTAACGGTCAATCGTGAACAAAAGGCAACTAAATGTCTTTGTCGCACTAATAAGAAATAGTGACAGAGAGAGAAAATGACGATGCTATTGAACGTTAGCGATTGGCAACTTGGCTACACACTCTGGGGCCTGGGGTTCACATTAAAACCTAATCCGAAAAGGCCTGGTTTTGGAGAAAGCGACCTCCGTCTGACCTTCTAATCCAGAGTAGAACTGAGATTTTTCGAGACTTGTCTGGCTACTGGTGTTCCAAAAATGTTGGTTTTCAGTGAACAGCGATTGGTAAATCTCAAAGACTTCTTGATTTTCCAAGTGGTAAAACACGTGACTTTCATTCCAAAGAATGTTGTAAGTTCAAACTACTCTGCTTGTATAATTTTGTTTTCGGTGGGTACATAAATATCGAATAAAATATCAGTCGACGGAGGTCGCAGGTTGCAGGTCTTACCACTTGGTCACCCACACTTAAAATGATTGTGAGTTCTAAAAAAGAAAAACGTCCCACTAAGTCGCTTATTATGAGGACAGAAATGGGTTGTACCACTTGTACCTTAATACGTATATGTTTAAGCGTCCTTATAGTAAGTGACAAACTACGAACAAATAAAACACGGAAGCCGCACGCCATACTAAATTGCCTTTCAAAAACGGTTCTGAATTTTAGTTGACAAGTATCACCCCCTCTTCAATGCATCACGGTAATAAATTTCAATAACAACCTATAATAGTTATTTGTTTTACTAGGGAGCAAAGTGATTGTTTAACTCTCGTGCAAATATTGAAACCCGAGCAAGCTAAAGATTCCAGAATTTTAAAATGGAATCTTGAGCGATGCGAGGGTTTTAAGGCACGAGAGTTGAACAAGCTTTGCCGCCGAGTGAAACACAACATTTTTCACCACACTAAAGAGAGGAAACATGCGAAATAAAACTCAAACATAACAAATTAGAAGGTATTTATTTGCAAGTCCTCAACTTCCAAATAATAAACAAATCAGCTTTAGTCTATCCAGAAGATTAAAAAAAAATTACTTTAACCTCTAGAGATTAAAACACAGTTTTGTGCTCTGAAATTGAAGGACAAACAACGTTTAGTTTACGAGCAGTGTGGTGAAAAAACTTAAACCGCCATTTAAAAATAGTTGTGATTGGTCCATCAAAGTTTTGATTGGCTATATACTATAAACGTTTGTCAAAGATGTTGCGCCGAAATATGCGCGGTGTTAAGAAAAGCGCTATGTCCTGCCCATCTTGGCACAATTGAACGATTGGTTTTGGGGGCATTTTTGAGCTGGCGTTAGACGTCCATGTTATATATGGTTTATATATGGTCGCAGGTGACAAAGTAGACGTTTTACTAAAAATGCTTACAATGTTTCATTACTAACACATGACTTTATCGCACACCTAGATCAAAACAGTATTAACTCAAAATGTATGTATTTTTTAATTTGAACTTTGTAGATCACTAATATACCCTAATCTAAAACACAGATAAATTTTGAGTTAGTGATGTTTTGATCTGGGTGTGCGTTATGTCGATATGCCCCAAATGAAGTATTTAAATAAATTGGCAATTATGTACCAACAAAGAAAGCGTTGTATTTTGCGCATAGTTATTTATTTCTTTAGCGTTGGAGAAGTCCACAATAGACATTTGAGGCTATCACGTGGCTTCGACGTGGCTGCGGGGGAGGAACAACAATGGAATGTAATTACGCGTCCCCGACATACGACCCGATTGCTCTTCCAAGTTTATTTTCAGCTTCAACCTAAAACCTATTCCTGTTTATAATGTAACAAAGGGTAAATGTTGGTCCCAACATCAGATTGCTCGAGATAATACCTAACAGCTACATGGTAAACAATAGTTATTTACTATACAAGGGGGCAAAGTTGTTGTATAACTGTCGTGCCAATATTGAGACCTAAGCTAGCGACAGATTCCAAAACTGGAATTTTGAGCATTGCGAAGGTCTCAAGGCACGAGAGTTGAACAAACTTTGCTGCCAACTTTGCTCATCCAAATGTAAATAAACTAAAAAAAAACATTTAAAGAGATTTAGAGTTACTCCTGGTACTTAAATATAGCCAATGGCTTACAAAGTCACCAATGAGAATTGACAATTTAACATATTGAGCTCCGATTGGGCATGTTTACTACGGTCATACATATCCACTTATACTAGGCAGTAGTGGGCCATATGAGTTAAGGTGTGAAATCGAATTGGAGATCAAAAATGTAAGCAAATGGGATACCACCACAAAGAAATAATCACGAGAGGGGGGTAATCTAAAATCATTCAAATACTTATAAAAAATGCGTATTTACCGTCACTGACGGTACACAGAATTTTTAAATATTTTACAAAGTTTTAATACAAAACATTAAGCGAAATATATATTTTTTTTAATGATATATTTCGCTACTTTTAATAAAATGTAAGGTGTTTAATTTATACTACTGGCAATGATAAGAAATCTTAAACATTTGGTTCGCAGTTATAACAATAACTAGTTTATTCGTAATTTAATACGGTAACTACACTAAGAACCATTTAAGAGGGTTCGCATTTATAATTATGTACTTTAAAAATCTAAATAAGAGGGTGCACCAAATGACTGTTTTATGAATTTTTACTCCTAAAATTTAGCATTACAAAGTATACAGATTTTAGTATTTTTACCTACAAATCAATCATTTTCATATTTTAATCGAAATGGATTCGATCGTAACTAAGATGTAGACTGAAATTCGTTCCCCGACTATCCTAAAGATTCCTAAAGTAACACGACATTCGTTTTCAAACATTGATTATGTTGATTATTTACATCATTCTAGCAAATTTTCTAGGTTTTATTTTTGTAATCAGGAACCGTCGACACTCAGATGTATGTTTTTTATTGTCATATCCAAAAATATGTTAACGATTGTGATACTTTGTGTATCGAACATACTTTGACTTTCGCGTATCTACATCTACACATAAAACATTGTCTTAGATTTAGTACCTGTAGGATAGTTGTAAGTGAAGTGTTAAATAAAATAAAATAAAACATTTTGCAAACATACTTGGTTTGGTTATGTTATTACCGCACTAGAACAATAACGTAATGAAAAAGCACGCGTGTTTAATATCTTGGATTATGAGCCTAATGGCGGTTCAATAATACCTACGTTACGAGCAAGTGTGTTGAAATAATACATTACGATATAAGTGACTTCTCGCATTAGTGCGTAAAAAACATCATCTGTGCTGCAAAAGTACATTATTACGATACGAATGCGAAAAAAATAAAGTTCGAAACGACACACGACACGACACACGAGTTACGAATGTATTGTACGACGTTTTTCAGTATAGATGGCCCTCCGAAGTTTCGACCTGACAAGAAATGAACCACTTCTCGCACTAGCGCGTAAAACGACGCACCATCTGCACTGAAATAGTACCTATATATTACGACACAAGAGCGAAAACTATGAAATCCGAAACGAGTGGCGATGTTTAAATCGACACGATACGAGCTACGAATTTCCTTTTTGGACGTGTCTCGTACGACGTTTTTTAGTACATATGGTGCCTTTTTTAGGCGCTAGTGCGAGAAGTGGGTCATTTTACGTCAGGTCCAAAACTTCGGAGGGCCATCTGTACTATCGGTCGTGTTTTAAAACATCGCCACTCGTTTCGAATTTCATGTTTTTCGCACTTGTCTCGTAATGTACTATTCAGTTGTTTCGGATGAAAAGAGCGACGTTGTTATATGTATTCTGTGTGAAATCTTATTACACCGATTCTAATCGACGAGCATAAAACAGTATTTTACACGACCGTGTTATAATATTAATGAATTCAAAGTTGAGTAACGAACTCGATGTAATAGTACATTGTGCACCAAGGGAAGTAAGTACGGAATTACTAACTAGGCGGAGGGCTTTTATGGCTCGAGTTAGTATTCCGCTTACCGACCGTGATGCATACAATGTTTTTCATCACACTTGCCAACCGAAAAATAAGTTTTAAGACATAATATTATTAAATGACGTACTGACATTTCTATTACTCCCTAGGGAATTTCACTTTTCTATTCCTCCCGCTACGCGCGCAAGCAATGGCGCGCTTAGACAGCAGGTGTGATGAAAATGTATATGCTTATAATTTAGTGTACGTAATCTTAATTCCAACATTATAGTTGACGAGTAGAAAGAATCGATTTACGTATTTGCAGTCAATTTATGTTGTAGCTATTTCAATAAAATCTAGGTTCTATTTCCGAAACGTGACCGTATTTACGATTTATTTATTTATTTATGTTAAGGAGAACCAACAGCTGTAATATAACATTATAACATCAAGATAGAATACGGAAAGCCAATTATAGGAACTCACGGATATTAACAAAGTGATCATAATTAAATTAAACTATGCTAGCACTTATCTAACATGTACACACATGCGCACAGAAACTGCAGAAAAATAAGTGACAATTTCAATAAAAGATACAAGTTACGATATTTAGTTACGATTGGAGTACTGGGAACAAATTTTTATGGAAAAACAATTCCCAACCTCTGTCAAGTTTTATGGCTGTGGATTTCCTTAGTTTATTGATTAAACTTAGTTTATTATTTACTTTGCAAACGATAACATAATTAATATTCGGCCCTTCACATATTAAACTACTCAGTCTTCAGTACGTTAACATTAATTTAAATCGAGGTATATACAAGTAGAAGCAAAAACTCTAGAAGCAAGCGTTAAGTTGTGAATGTTAATTTTATTGCAGGTAACGATCATGACGTTCTTATTACAAAATTCCTTATCTTTCTGGAACGAGAAAATGCTCAAAAAGCGTTAACGGTCGGAAGCGAACGCTACAATTTCTGTGACATTCGTGAAGTGGAAGAGTAAGATTAAACTTAAGATTTCAGTGGCTATCTTGGCTCCGCAGAAACCTGTTTTAGCGTTTTTAGGCCAGGTATTTCGAGCTTAACACGTCGTCGAGATATTGTCAAGGGGGACACAAAATTGCAGGTTTTGTTCGTAGCGTGCATTCGCCATACAAAGCGGGGACTTGACAAAACCGTGAAGGAGCATTATATTTCGCGAACATAGGCCTAAGTATGCGGCTAAACCGGTTGCGTAACAATGCGGAATCAGCTGGCGTATTATGTGCATTATAATGCACCTTGAAGTTCAATTGCATTTTTCGTTTAGGTAACCGTGATTTATAATTTTATAAACAACATTTTTATAAGCGAACCTTTGTACAAATATATAAAATTTACGCTGCATTGCATCCTGCACAATGATGCAAATTGAAAAACTTCCGGTGGAAGTTTAAAGCGGACAGAATTAATTATAGGGTAGTAAAGCAGCGCTGCGAAAATGAAATTCGTGCCAGAGTTTGTTATCATGGACACAAGGACTATTATTGCGTAATTCGAGCGAGTATTTTTGAGGTAGGTACGTTGGAAGGCAGTTTATTTGCCGAGTCTCGGAGTTGCACACTGCGGCCACGAAGTTTGGGATTAGCTATTCATGGGATAATGGGCCTCATTACTTATGCTTCGTCAACGGCATTAAATAATTACTTTAAAATGTAATGCAAATTACTGACTGCCCCCAAGAATTAACACTTATTAGAGTTTCATTTTAGTTTCTAGTTAAAATGTAAACAAAAGGAAATACACTCAATTTTCATAGAAAATGCTGCAAAATCTTGGTTGTAAATAGATTTGTTTTACAGAAGATGTGGAATCCGTTTTGATTTGTTTTTACCCAGTCGAAAAACATGTAATCTACAGATAGGTAATTGATGATAGACACATAATTCCGTACTCGTACATATAATAATAAAATAACAAATGAATACAAGCCTCTTTTACTACACATTTTGATGTTTCTTTCATCGCTCTAAAATGCTATCTCTGCAAACTAATCTAACGACAGATTTTCTTTTTGTTATTGAATAATAAATTCAGTTAAATTGGAATATAAATAACGTTAAAAAAGATTCCACATATTATATCCTGTAAATAATTAAAAAAATGTTTCACTTCCACTGAAAACTACTGGGGTTTTTTCAACAACTGAACTGCTAAATGTAAATAAATTGCTACAGAAAAGTAAGCTCTTAATCATAAAAAAGCATTTTATCTTGCCTTTTCCTGCTACAGCCTTTCATGCAATTTGGCGAACAGGAACTTGTGTAGTACGAAAGAATGAAGGACGTATATTACGTTACCTACATTTGATGCTAAATTTACTATTGGGACGGAAAATGAACACGTGGGAATACAGAGACTTGATATTGGTTCTAATAAAATTCTCTCTTTATTTGAAATCTAAACAAGAAACTGGACATACGAGTATGTAGATGCCGACTTGTGAATGATTTATATCCAGCGGCATTCTAGCTTTTGCAAACCCTCCAAAAATTATTTTTATCAAACCCTGTAAAATAAGCTTCAGTCTCAGCTATTACTTCGTCATTTGATGAAATTCTTTTCGCATTTCTTCATGTTTGGGAATAAATAAAAATCACATGGGGCCAAATCTGGAGAATAAGGGCAGGTGGGGCAGTATTTCGCAGCGTAATTCTACTAGTTCGACCGTTGTGGCTGCCGACAAATGTGCAGGGGCATTGTCATGATGAAAAAGTATTTTTTCTTTAGGTAACTAATCGATATTCTACTACTACTCCTTGGCTGTCCCAAAAGACAGTGGCCATTACCTTTCCTGCAGAAATCACTGCCTACTAGCCACTGTTTAGACTGATTTTTCGTCTCCGGCGTATAATGGTGGATCCATATTTCATCCACCGTCACGAATCGACGTAAAAATTCACTTGGATTACGCTTGAATTTGGCTACTTAACCATTGCTCAGAAGTTACCACGCGATGTCGTTTCTAATCGGCTGTCAGTAATCGCAGCACCCATCTCGCGGAAAGATTTTTCATACCCAAAATATTATGCAAAATATGAAAAACTCATTCAGATGAAATACAGTCTCAGTTACCTCACGTCTTGACGGTCATCTAAAACAATATCATGTACTTTGTTTATATGATATCTTGAGTGGTCACTTCAATTGGTCTTCCAGAGCGTTCCGCGTCATTTGTGGTGCTGCGTCCACAACGAAATTCCGTAAACCATTAAATTTATGAACCATTTCACGGGATGGAGCAGATTCCCCGTAATACTTTTTAAGCCGGACTTCAGTCTCTTATAAAGTCTTTCCTCGTAAAAAGCAATGCTTTATTAGCACACGAAATTTATTTTTCTCCTTTTTCCTACAATTTTCCGACCACATATGACTTATATTTTTTCTTTTCCCGCCAAAATAAAAAAAATACCAGCCAGCTACCAGATAAACAAGAATTAGAATAAAAACTTTGGATTAATAAAAAGTTTTTTTTTTCTGAAAGTCACTGACTTATCAAACCGCCCTAAGCACATACAAGACAAACTAGCCTACCTACTAGTACCTATATATAGGTATGGATGACGGAAAGTTTTTGAATTAATTAATGAATAACCTGGGTCCGCTCCTTTATCCTGGTTTAGCGTTCGGTTTCAGCAAACAGTACCTACATACTAATATACATCCAAACATAGGTATACATACTCATACTTTGTTACTTTTCCACACAATAAACTAACTTTCCATATTAGGCGTGTATTTGATGAAGGTTGATATATCAATTAGGCCTGGTACGGGGGCAGCGCAAGGGGGAGCTAGGTTTGAAACGTATGTTTAATGGGAAACGTCGATGGAAGACATGTTTACAAGTCGGACTGCGTGGCCTGTTACCAACCATGCTGTTATGATAGTATATTCATTTTACCATTTTTTCTATAAGTAAATACACAGTAATCACAGTATTACAGGCTTTTGATACGTGTGCATGCAAGTTAGAAAATTAATTTGATATTGGTACTAAATTTACTGTACCCAAACATTAGGGTTAAATACGAGTATTTCGTTCGACATTCAAATAAAAGACGTTTTGTAGGTAATAAGACACAACCATAACTTTTGGTTCAGTCTGTATCTAGGTAGGTACCTGTGTACAGTGGTGATCTTTGTGAGAGGAGCCCTGAATAAAACGTGGTTCATTCCAAAGCTTTTATCCCGAGGCGTTCATCTCACCTAAGGATGAATTAGCATTTAAAAAGAGAAACGCCATAAAACATTTATTTAGCAGACGTTCCGTAAGTTCCGTTCGCTCGCACCGCTTTGTTTTCATTGAACGCTGTGAGAAGAGTGAAATTGGTTTAATAAGGTTCTTTAAAGCTTTAAATAAACATTTCTTTCAGTGTTCAAGCTTTGCTACTTTCAGGAAAAGAGCATTGTTTATTATTCATAATTATTTTTTGTAACAATGAGTAAGTCTGTTTGTTTTAATATTTTGCCATAATATTTGTAGTCATTCATACGTATTAATAATCAAGATAAATAGTTTGTCTTGGTTCCTTGGAGCATGAGACGGATGTTGGTGTGGTACCTAGGTACTACATTTAAGGCGGCTGAAAATGCAGTGTACAGTTTGTAAAATATATAATTTATTATAAAAAAAACTATTATGATTATTATTATTTATTTATTACATTAAATCGTTGTGCATCAGAATTTAAATTAGTAGGGTGCCTACAATATACATAGGTTATTTGAGGGGTTCGAAAGGAAGTATATACTCGTACTAATGCCAGTACGCAGTATCAACTACTCCTGACATATTTAATTCTCAACATTTCACAATGACTAAATTTCACATCAATAAAAATGTTACGAATAACTTATCGGTGTCAGACGGTTTGGTGCAACCGACCCTAAGTCTGAAAGAGTTGCTTTAAATATGCAGGTTTCGATAAACTGCACCTTTCTGCCAGCTGCCCCGCTAATAGAGCCGTCAAAGCGAGCGGCCGGCGGTGGCGGCTTTCAGGCCAGCCTCCCTTCTTCCACCCCATCTCAGGGAAGGTGAAAAACTTTTAAAAAGATGCAGATTTATCAAAAAGGAGATGGATCACTCCGTCGTTTATTTAAGATTGCTGGCTTCCATAGAGTATTAGACTTTGACTAAATAATGTTATTATAGGATATCATTCAAGATTTTGTACGGTCGGCATTGTTAAATAATAGGTACCTAAGCGCTTTGAAAGACGCCTAACCGAATTAATATTGGAGGCTTTATCACGACTTGTGTATAACGATAATTTTACTAATTATACTTACAAAATAATTGTAAGTATTTGCAGTAATAATTGACAAAATTTACCTACAGGCTTTTCATATTTTATGTAAGTATATTGGGAAACATTATAATATCAAACACGATAGTTTGGTCTTATTAATATAAGATCACATAGTCTACATGTCCTAAGTTTTTTGTCATAAATCAAACTCATGAACAGCAATAAAATCTCATAATTACCTGAACATACACTCCATGATTTTCAAATTCAAGAAAGTAAATACTGTACATACATGCCATTATCTGTCTAGCCACGGCAAGTTAAAATATGCATGCGGCGAGCGAGCGACATGAAACGACTACGTTTAGCTACGATCACGGTTACGAGCGCAGCGCTATGGTCGCTACGGATGTACGGATGAATCCTCGGGGCGGAAGAGTGGAACAAAGTTACATTTAGTTAAGGCGAAGCATATACAGGTGTATCTTATGACCAGTTATTTACTTAGTTTTGTAGCTAAAAGTGTTAAAACTTCAATAAAATCGAACAGTTGAAAGGCACTTACCTTATCCTAAACTACATTTTGCGAGTTAGGTGGCTTATGGTGGTCAGGCGTTTACCGTTTATCGTGCTACTAGCCACTTTCGCACTTGCATATTTGTTAGAATCTGACGGCAACAATTACAAACGCTAACTAAGGGACCATCAGGGACCTATAGGTTCGTGTATAGTTGAACTTTTTTGAGCTGAGCTCATTCTCTTAAAATTCCAGTAGCCTTGGGTTGTAAACTACAAAGGAAGATAACACGCACTCAGTAAAAGCAGAATATAGAATTAGAAAGTTAGTATAGATTATCGACTCTATTCTTTGCACAATAGACAACAAAATATACAAACTAAATAATGGCACGCGACTAATGATCCTGGCGGCACGCCTAAGTGCAGAATGTGGGATGTGTTATTTTTTGGTCAACGCATTGTTATTGTTAAGATAAGGGTACAGAGCCGATAATCTAGTGAACATTTACGGTACCATATTGACCTTTTTCTACTCAGCAAATTTTTTTCAACTACTTGGCCGTTATAAAATGTAGAAAAAGTTATGAGCGCCATTATTTAGTTTTTTATTTTGTAGTCTATTGTCCAAATAATAGAGTTGATATTGTCGATAATCTATACTAACTTTCTACGGCGGTTATATTCTGCTTTTACTGAGCGCTTGTTATATTACTTTGTGGTTTACAACCCAAGGCTACTGGAATTTTAAGAGAACGAGCTCAGCTCAAAATTTTTCAAGTATACTATTAACTGCGGTATCGTTTATTTAATCTATCTATACATACAAAGTGCCCATGAGGAAAGGGAAACATTTTAAAAGCGTATTCCTGAGAATAAAAAAATAACGAGAAAACGGTTGGATGGATTTTAATGAAAACTTCGCCGTCTGATTCAGAAGACCGGACCGGAGTCCAGGACACAGGATATAAAAAACCGTCAAGTGCGAGTCGGACTCATATCAAATATACATAAATTACAGTAAAATCAACTTATCTAAAAAGTATAAGAGATATTTTGATCATGAGCGAGTTTATTATGTATCCATTTCAGAATCGCGTACGCTTTTCTTAAAAAAATAGAGCAGGATATACACGTTTAACGATTTTGATGGCTGATCTCTCCAAAACGGTCCATCTCTAAAAACGTCTCCTAAAAAACATATACAATTTTTGAAGACCTTTCCGTTGATATTTCACACATTTACGTACATCGGAAAAAAACTAAGTATCCCTCAGTTACAGTTTATAGAGAGCCCCACCGCCGATTACTTTTTTACTATTTACTATCATGAATATAATGTTGTAGCGGTTCTTACAACATATATGCTTATCAAATTGAAATTACTGTTACTTTTAGTATTCTAGTGAATTGAGTTATGGGTGGAGCATTTCGGACTTAGTCGGTGTGACAATCAGTAAGACAGACATTAGCAATATCATACTATACCTATTCATCCACGTCCTCCGCTTTCACGGCTGATGCCTAAACCACTCGGCCACTACAGTCATCAGCCGCGAAAGCTTAAGGCGTGGGTGACAATCTTTTTCCTATAGGTAGGTACTATTAAACCTTCATCCCGTTACTAGCCACTTTAAACAAATAAATCTATTTACAAAGACAGTGTGGAATTATTTAGCAACAAGTAAGTTGTTTCGAGAAACAGCTAACTGTCAAGTCCAAACAGTACAGACTTTAATCATGTTGAAGGTAATTCCTACAAATTGTAGAGCACTCAGGGTAAAAGGATTTTCTCCACAGCAACAGCAATCGGACTTCGTTCTACTAATTCAATTCCTAGTTCCATTTGCTCTTTTTGTTTTGGTTTCTGGAACATGTTTGTTCCGATACGATGGACAGCGGCCTAAATACGCCTATATTATATACGACGTATACGTTTCGAATTTTCGATATAAGTGCGAAAAAAGGAATTTTGAAACGAGTTGTGATAAGTTAAATACGCAGCGTAGAACATATTATATGCAGTCATCATACCTAGATGTGCTACGTTCCGAGAATATGATTGTTGAATATCAAACGCATCCACATAACATAGCTCTGGTAGAAAGGCACCCTTATAAGTATGAATACTATACGGTATACTTGGTATGGGTGCATAGTGCGAGTTGATGGAGATTTTTTTCTAATCTCACCTCATTTTAATAGTACCTATAGCATGATATCTTCGCTTGTAACAATATCTTGGTATTTAATAACTCTGCATGTATGAATTCAAAACCTTGGTATTTAATAACTCTGCATGTATGAATTCAAAACCTTTTATAAGGAAATTACCTGTAAGTTAAAGTTAAATACGTATTCGATCAAAACGTCGCACGTCGATCCAATTTATAACCCTTTACAAGCTCTTTCATATGCATGAACAAGTAATGAAACGGTGCCTACTGAAATACATACGCGCCTTTTAAATCTGCTACAAATCTGCACTCGCTCGAATAAACATCTCTGGGGATTTCTCACACTTCAGTGGCCAAGATTTTCTTAAAATATCTTCCGAAGACCCCAGTCCAACAGGTGTTGAGAAATTGTATGGTACTATTAAAATTATTCAAAATACTCGCTTAATTTTACGTAGTGTACGTATATGTTTTCTTGTAGTGGTGAAAGATAAGTTCTGGTGGTGAGTTCCTTGAGGAATTGAGGGAACTCTTCAATTCTTGAAGTACAAATATACTAATTTGTGTATTAGACCATATAAAAAACAAGCAATAGAAGGAGAATTGTTCATTAAAGACACCTCCTTTTGCGGACGGTGCGGACAGCTCACGATAGATTTTGTGGAATTCTCTGGGGGAGGCCTATGTCCAGCAGTGGACGTCAATTGGCTGATGATAATGATTACATTACTGCTGAATAAATTATCAAAACTTCGTTACGAGTTCGTGGTCCTGACTAACTCAATATCACTTAATTTACAATATATCGTATTGTAGTTAACATCAAACGTATTACGCTTAAGTCATGTCACTTATTTACTCACTGACGTTCTAGTTCTAAGTTACCGACAGGGGTTGTATACTAATCGTAATCATTAATTAAGCAGTGATCCCGGGAAGTGAAAACATTCTATAAATCCATGGCAATACCGAATTATTTCTGTACCTGGCTGAGCACACAGAAATTTTAATTATCTAGCCGTGCGCCAGAGTAAATTTTCATAGCGAAGCTTTGCATTTCATAAACAGGGTCGCGTTTTATAAAGTTACAATTTACAATTTCGCTGTTTGCCTCTCTAACGCACGCACGTATTGGCTAGAAAGAGAGGCAAACAGCGAAATTGTAAATTGTAACTTTATAAAACGCGACCCTGGCCAGGTATTCTCGTAAAATAAACGCAAGCCGGACCGTGCTCATTAGGACTTATCTGGCTGTAGGTAATGTTATATTTAGAATAAGCTGATATTGAAGTCCCGCGGAATGAAAAACCGTCGCTTTCCACTGACCCCGCGCCCCCGCGTTTTGTGTATTGAGACTTTGAGACGTATAGCTTCCCACTCGTCTTATTCTGAAATTGGTGACCTGCATGAACTCTGCCTACTAGATAGAAATAGAAAGAAATAGAAATAAGTTTATTCGCAACATACACATACCTACATAAAAATCACAATTACAGAAACGAAAAATAATTATACAGATAAAACGTGTATGCTACGAAATGGCAGATATACGTATCTTTCTTTATGCCTCCTTCATTTTTATAGAAGTTGCGAACAATGTAAACAAATCTTGTATTAAAAATATGTTTAATTTGCAGTGTACGTCCTTGTTCCGTTGTTTCAATGAGTCATAAATTGTTTTTCACTTCTCATGCTCTTAAAATGTTATTTTAATCCCTGCATATCGGGACTAAAACTCTTTATTAATCTCTAGGGACTAAAGTAATTTTTTTTTAATTGACGTTGGAAACCCGTAAACAGCCACACTCACGGTGTTCAAGAATAAAGGATAGTCGCCATTTTCAGTGCTTGTCTTTTGTGCATGCCGTGGATACAACCTCAAAACTTTTTTTAATTGACTTTGGAAACCCCTAAACAGCCATTTCTGGTGTTTATGATTTTTGAACGAACGATTGCCATTGAAAAAAACCTCAAAATGTCAGTCGTGTAAAAATATTAAGGAAAATCGATTTTTTTTCTTGATATAGGTACATGTATATTTAATACTTGTTTAATATATGATTAAGATTGAATCCAATTTATTACTTATGTTATGTTTTAACCAATTAGCTTCAAAATAGTTTGTAGTTAGCTCCAATTCGTTGGCTAAATATGCAAGTATTTAAAGCGTCATATTTCGAAAAAGGAATACAGATAAAAACTAAAACGCGGAACGAATTTGATTGCTTATTTTTTGTGTTTTGTCCATAAGTAATATTGTTCAAATCGTATAATTTACGATGTCACGTCATGCGATGAAGAAGTATTAACGTCTTACTTCAGAATAAAGAAGAAGGCAAAAGAGGTGGTGCAAAATCTTTTGCCGCCGAAATCTAGTGTAATATTCAAAAGCGTATCAAACTTTTATGGATTGGAAAACTGGAAAGCAAATTAGGTACCAACATCATTTATGGAAGGCGAATTTCTGACATATTTTGATGAAAAATCTAAGAAATATCAACCGTCATCACCTTGTAGCATATATTCCATGCTTAAAACCACACTGCAACGAAACCATATAACTTGAAAAAGTTTGCGAACTTATCGTCAAGTGGCCATGTCCCGAAGAAATCGGAAGTTTTGTCATCGCAGTACATATTTTTTTTTTGTTTCTTACTTGTTCTTTTTGTTAATAAATGCTGAGATTTTTTCCTCGCATTCGAAGTGAAAAGTAGAGTGTTTAATTCGGGACTAAACAGCCATAATGACACTCGAACTACATCCACCCTCGCTATGCTCGGGTGGATAAATATCTCGTGTCATAATGGCCTGTTTTAGTCCCTCGTTGAACAATCTACTATAACATGAATATCAAGCGACCCGTTCGCTGGACTTTGGCAAAAGTTCTAGCAGTGGAGGGTATACATAATGTAGAGATTGAACGAGTTTTATAATACGAGGAGACTTAACTTCATACTTCTCTTTTATTTCTTGTCGTACTAAGGCGAATCTAATTGATTTTTCGAATACCAGTAGTGAATAACATTTATCACTGGCCCATCTGTATAATAGCTACTTGTAGAAAGAGAGAGTACTTATTTATAAATATCTCTTACCTTTTTCATAAAGGACATAACATTTGTAGGCAGCATGATGGGGTCCTCTCTGCACTGTTCGCATTAAACTTACATCACTGCACTTCACTGAACTTCACTGCACCGCCCTCAGTCGGGAATTAGCACGCTACCTCCGAAACATGACATTTTTAAATAACCTAACGCCTTAAATATTAACAACTAACCACAACACTGTTTATATCACGCACTTCACAGTTTGGCACTTTCGAGCTCGATATTTAGCCTGAAACAAAAAAACGTCATGTTGTAGTAGCGTAAAACAAATAAAAGTTAGATATTTAATTAAAAATAGGTAGTTAATACATAACTCCAGTGTAGTTATATGAAACAAACATAGGTAGGTACATTATTTTATCTGCACATATTGTAAGTGGGTACCTACTCCAATTTTGAACCATTTGGTTACAGAAAACGACTGCCGAATAAGACAACAAAATACAGTAAAATTGCGGCATGATGGTAGCAATAGCAATACAAAATATCTATCAACACGGTCAATAAATTCATAGATAATTTAGTAGTTTACACTATCGTGTTATAAATGTTATAATAGAGAGTTTTTCAGTCAAATAGTAAGTTACGAGATTGAAAATCCAAACTGTGAGAAACGTGTTAAGATGGTCTTCCTAAACAATGTTCTCTATGGGACCTATATGAACAAACTTACTTTTTTTACGACTAGTAAAGTTCGTGTTCATTAATATGTATACATTTCTCCATACTAATCCTTTACAAATGTGTTTACATAATTATGAAACGAGACTGGAAGTTATGAACACTTCCGCACCGTTCGGTATGGAAACAGTTTTTTTTTTTCGCGATATTCATATTTGTTCCATGGGAAACCTTGTTGAGAATGACCATCTTAACACGTTTCTCACAGTTTGGATCACGACTCCGATGTCACCCAGTATAACACTATTGAGCGCAATACTTTTTCTTCGAGTCAATAAAAATAAGGAAACAAATCTAAATGATGAAATAAAATACGCCGAAACAAAGTGCAGTTAGTGGCCGCTAGTTGATGTCTTTTTATTGCACGCGTGTTGTGTTAATGTCGTACATTAATAGACAAAAGGCATCAGACTGACGATTCATATCATTTTAATTTTCGATGGGTACCTACTAAAATAAATCGACATGCACATGAAATCGAGCTGCTTTTGATAGTTTTTCAATTTCAATGGATGGTTCTTAACATAAAAGTGGTGATCAGTTCAGTCGTATTATTCACGTCCAATTAGAACAAAAAGTGGTGGGATCGCTTTTTAAAATAGCGGTTGAATAAATGAATAAGTAATAAGACCGCCTGTTATCTATCTTTATAGATACGTATGTAGCAAATAAATTATTTAATATTTTCGTTCATGCAGTGTACCAAATAATAAATATTATGTGTTGATTTCGGTTTCTATCCAGTTTTAAAGATGACATATTTACATAGTATTTAAGTAGATAGTAGTAGATATAGATACTGTGCCTACTTGCCTACTGTTAAAATATAGATTTCTTAGGATCACTTTTTGTTTCTTTTCATTTTCTGCTACTAACCTGTTTTCGGAGTTAATACAGTGAGTGGATACCGCATACCCGTAGCTGAACCATGAGTTGGAAAGTTAAGGATACGTTAGGTTTCAACCGTAGGTATATACTCGATACGTAATGCATTCTATCGCGCTCCCAATACGCGAATACGAACGGGATGGATAGAAAGTAAGTTCACGTTAATAATAACACAGCGGAAGCTCATGGTAAACTCACAAATGTCTATCGACGAAATCGTACATTTCGACCAACTGTTTTTGCCAGTTCCATTACCTACGCCTTAATTAAAATGATAGAAACTGATATTAGGGCATTTTCGCGAGAAGAGATACAAAAACTTATTTTTCAGAAACAGGTAAATTTTATGTTTTTCCTGCTCAGAATCACGAGCTCTTTCGATCCTACTAGAAGAGAAAAAGTGTCCCAAATTTTGTTTCTATTACGTAACCGTTTTTCAAACACTTTTTACAGCGGTTACAAAGTGGAGAGCATGTAAAATGTATGAAAAATGTGGGACCATTTTTTTCTTGTACTTTTTTTCTCCTAGATTGAAAGAACTCGTTATTCTGAGTAGGAAAAACATGAAATTTACCTACCTTAAAAAATTTTTTTTTTGATCTCTTCTCTCGAAAATGCCCATTAACTTCATTCCGACGTTTCGAACACTTTACAGGGTTCGTGGTCTGCGGATGACTGACCGACTGCGTTTTCATAGTTTTATTTCATGTGTAATCCTCGCGGTAACCGAAGAGAATATTAGAAACTGATACTTTAAAATTTACACATTCGCGGTAATAAGTATACCTATGTACTTACAAACACATGGTAAGGATACGGGTGAAAATGGGACGTATTCAGCAACAGGTCCTACTTTGTTCATTAGGCGAGTATTTTTCTTTCGTCTGTAACGAATCGCTTACACGTAAATGTCTTCACGCGATTCAAATTATTATTATTAAAACCGGTCCGCACCGCACACTTTGTCTTCGTTGTCATTTCACACCCGGAAACGAACAGATTATTCGTGCACATTAACTCAAGAGCAATTAAACCGAATATATCTGATATGAGTTGATATGAATTATAATTATGAAGGATATTTAGGTAAAATGAAGTCCACCTGTTACCCGTTAATTATGCATATTTATATCGATTTATGGTGTCTACCTACTAACACAGATAATGACTTATTTAACTAATTTATCCGTTTTCATAGTTTTGTTTCATGAGTAATCCTGGCGGTAACCGAAGAAAATATTATGAATAGGTATAGATTTTATTCGGTTACCGTGATAGTTATTCATCATTCTTTGATCACGGGCCTATAAATCCCGGTTTTTTGATAGCCTTGCGCGGGGATACAGATCCAACACGTAGAGGCCCTTTGGAGAAATTTGCTGTGTTTTACACCTGCTGCAACCCATTCACGGGCACAAAAATAGATATCCGTGAACCGGTCCCAGCAGGCATATAGAGGCTATTGGAGATTATATGGAAAAGACTAGTGGGTTATGGAGATGAAGGTTGGATGGATAAGAGATGAAACTATAGAAAAGAGGTCCGGACACCTGCCATAACAATGATTTCTCTTTGCTATCGAGGCAGGCGGTGACTTGCCGCCGACTAGATGGGCCCCCGTAAATGCCGTCACAAGAGACAGCCAGGGGCAACACCGGTGTAGGCGGCTCAGGAGTGTAGAGAGGTGTACACCGCTTTCTGCGCAGTGGCTTGACGGCCGCTGCACCAACTCGCGACTTACGCAAATTTACACTTCCACCCCTGGAGCGTGTAGCTCTGACGACTCCTCTCTGGACGGCCAGTTAAGGCAAGCCAGAGCTGAGAGTCCTACGGGTCTCCTTGGGGTTCCACTCCGACCGACGAAGACACGCCGGAGGCGGGGACCCTGACCAACTCTCGGGAGCACTCGGGTCCGTTGGGTCGTTACTCCCCAACAGCTCGCCACAAGCTGCCCTGCCCTTATTCATCATTATTATTAAGAACCCATATTGTCCAATTGCTGGGAAAAGGTCTCCTCAATCTTTCATGTACCTATACCTCCCTGTCCCGTGAAGTCTCCCACCAGTCTTTGCCAAAGGCGTCAAGCATCCCTGGCGCGGTTTACTGCGACGCCTTATTCGTGGTTCCCATTGCCCAAATGTGTGGCTACTGGGTACCTTCGCCCACAGGTAATTTAGGCATCCGCGGCAGGGTCGGTATCAAAACGACTAGATCGCAAAACGACCACATCTGCAAAACGCCTGTATCTCGTAATGACTTTCTAGTAAAACGACCAGAAAGCATAAAGTCTGAATATCAGAACGGCTAACTATCAAAATTACTTGGTCGCAGAACGACCACTTCGCAGAAGGTACAGATCTTAAAATACCCTAATAGCAAAATACCTACATCGCAAATGAACTTAATCTCAGAATGGCATGGTAGCAATTAGTCTTGTTAGTAAAATAGCATGAAACTATTCCATCCGCGTCATACCATCGCAATAAATAAGTACCTCTCGTGTTTCAGACATAATTTGTTCCCAATATGAAGTTTTTTGTGAAACTCGAATAAAATTATTAATTTTAACTAATTAAGTATTTTGTTTTGCGTTTTTATTTTTTCCCAAGTATTCACACTACTTGATACTATATAAATTATAAATATTGGACGTCATATATTATACCAAAGAAATATAGACCAAGCGTTCGGCCACTTGATCTTAGCAACCACCAAATAATTATTTCGGGCATAATGCAATACCTTTCAAGACTAGGCGGTACAGGCATCAGCCGCGAAAGCTGGTGGGTTGGATTCCCACCGCGGACGTTGGTGATCTTGGTCTATTTTTCTTTGGTAGGTAAATGACATCCAATATTTAAAATTTGTTTCCAATTTCTGCAAAATATTTCGAAGAACAAGTTCAATTTAAAAATGCGTAGGTACTACAGAGGAGAACATAAGTCCAATAATATTTTATGTTCAGGAAGTATATACTAATATTTTATTTTTGTTAGTATGCATAATTTCCTGGTATAGGTAGGTACCTAAGCAATTTTAGTTATGATAAACTATTTTTTTCTATTCGATATAAATATGTGTTTTATTGTCTAAGTTGGCTGTCGCCGTGTGGTGACGGCCGTAAAAATACATTTGTCACCACCTGAACTCTTCACTGATCATTCTTTAATAGAAGATTCATGATGGGCAGTTAGCGTCATCGTAGTGGACACATTACTGCGATCGCCAATCCGCTTGCCCAGCGTGGCGATTATGGGCATTTCATTCGTAATGTATCTATACTATACGCATAGTTAATAGAAGAAGCCTACGTCCAGCAGTAGACTGAAATAAGCTGATGATGTGTATGTGTGCCTAAGTTTATGTAGAAAAAACAGCGATTGAACGAAAAAGAAACTTGTATAAACGCCTGTTTCATAGTTCCCACAGCCTAGAGCTGGAGATTGGAGATTATTTAATAGTCTATTTAGTTGCTATTCTGATAACTAGTCGTTTTGCTACCATAACTTGTAGTCGTTTCACTATGAAGTTCTTTTAAGATCGAGTTATTTTGCTATTAGGGCATTTTAAGATCTATACCTTCTGCGAAGTAGTCGTTTTGCGACCAAGTAATTTTGATAGTTAGCCGTTCTGATATTCAGACTTTATGCTTTGTGGTCGTTTTACTAGAAAGTCATTACGAGATACAGGCGTTTTGCAGATGTGGTCGTTTTGCGATCTAGTCTTTATGTGGTTCTGGTCGTTTTGAGAAACCAGTCGTTTTGATACCGACCCATTTAAGCTTGGCTAAGTTACCTATTCATCATTATGAAAAGAAAATCTAGTTCTAATCAATAGTAGAGGTATTTCAAAAATCTTGTAGTTTGCGGTAAACGTGTAGGTATGAACGCGGATAGACAGTAAAGTTTGCACATTGGTCTCTGGAAAGAGACTCGGCTTCATAAAGCGTTGTCCCTTTCGAACTTATGTGATGTGACGTTTATGCAATATTATTTGTCTCTTTCTAATAACCGATGTGCAAACTTTATGGCCGGGTACTGTAAATATAAATTAATTGTTTATTATATAATTATTTACTTTTAATAACTTAAGTTAAATAAAGTAATAAAATAACGTAAACGTTAATATTAATTTTCACGTGATATATAATTAAGCTAAGATTATTTAAGACATATTCCATCAGTGTGCTAACTACTAAAAATGCACTTCATTTTGTGGATCTGCTTCCAAATCCTCCCCAGGCAAATGGGGTAAATATTTTGGCAGCACAAGTAAATTATTAAATCACGCGGTAAGTCGATTACTAGAGCTATCTTGGGCAGCAGCCCGCTGCGCCGGATTACGCTAAATAAATTGGAGTTTCTTTTACAAATTGAGACTCAAAACTTATTTTTTTAATAAGTATTCTACGATTTTGATTTATTTATTTCAATGTAAATTATAAACATAAGATGATCGTCAACATTAATATGTACTATGTAGTTATGTTCATGCAATGTCATGAAATTATGAAAATTACAATAAATAAATTACAATGATACTTAGTTGTATTATAGTTTGAATTGTTTTTTGAACTCAAACTCAATAAAAACTACCTATTTGCAATGTTAAATATCTATCCCTGAACGAGTTAAATATGGCTACTGGTTTAGATTTTAAAATGGAAATTGTGTTTGTTTTATGTGGCTACCCTCAATGTTTTTATTATCAGCTTAGTTCCATCCGATTTATATAATGTAGGTTGGTAAGCTATGTATACAGGTTGTAAGTCTAATACAGGCGAAGCTCTTAACGGGTGTTAGTTTAGGTTAAGACATAATAAGTAAGATAACTTGGACTTGAAATTCGAGCAACAAAATTAATACAACATAATTCGGCGCGCAATTTAGAGCAACGCTCGTTGACAGCTAACTTCAAAAGCAGAGGACATAACTGCCATAATTATGTATCAATATTAAATTAACAAATGATCGTATCTACATATTCTAGGTACATTGCTGCGCCGATAATCTTGCATCTTGCATCTCTGTGCGGTCATAACTATAAAATGTAACTTAAATAAAACTGGAGAAGAGCATGTCGGGCCATGCTCAGTGTAGGGTTCCGTAGTTATTCAAAAACGGCTTAAGTTCGAAATAGTTTTATTTTAAAGTATACTGTATAAGCATTATTCATGATTTTTTTCATATTTTTGGACCTACGGATCAAAAGTTAGAGGGGGGATGGGACACCATTTTTTTCTGGGGCGATTATCTTCGAAAATATTGACTCTAGAAAAAAACTTTCTTTTTTAGACCCTTATTCTTTTTAAGAGACCTTATTCTTTCCATGATACCCCACACTATAGGATTACATCAAATAAAAAAAATCATCCCCACTTCACCAGTTGGGGAGAATTTTTTGAAACCTGTACCAAATTGAAGATTTCTAGTAATAACGGCCATGTTAACGGCTATGCTGCGAACAGACGGACATGGTGAAACTATAAGGGCTCCGTTTTAGCCATTTTGCTACTGATGTATTCCACGCCTGGTTTAATTAATCGCCCGTATTAGATTTACACGCGGTATAATACTAATGTAAATAATGTAAAAAAACCGGCCAAGAGCATGTAGGGCCATGCTCAGTATAGGGTTCCGTAGTTATTCAAAAAAGCCCACTGTTCATGTTTTTTTTCAAATTTTTTGGACCCATGGATCAAGAGTTAGAGTAGGGGCACATTTTTTTTTATTCTCGAGCGATTATCTCCGAAAATATTAACTTTAGAAAAAAACTTTCTTTTACCACCCTTGTTCTTTTTAACCGACTTCAAAAAAAGGAGGAGTTTTTTTTTGTTGTATGTATGTTACCTGATATCTCCGAGAATAGTGAACCGATTCTAAAATTTCTTTTTGTGATCGAACGTGTATTACCCCGAGATGGTCCCATTGGCACCAAGTTGGGGTCTGATGATGGGATCCTGGAGAAATCGAGGGATCTCTTCAAATGTTATAGGTACATGTATGGCGCTTTTGGTAATTTTCATTCATTTACAAGAATTTGCATTCAGAAAGTAGGATTTGAGGAAACCAATGATGGAAACAAATCGGGAATCTTGGAGAAACCGGTTGAAGTCGGTTTTTTTAAATTTTTAATTTGGTGATTATTAATAGACCCATTGAATGATATCCCACACTATAGGATTACAGCAAATAAAAAAATCATCCCCACTTCACCAGTTGGGGAGGTACCCGAAAAAAAAATCTAGTTTTTATTCTACCACTTTGTTGGCATGATTAATATGTGTACCTGTACCAAATTGCAGCGTTCTAGTACTAACAGCCACTGAGCTATGCTGCGTACAGACTGACAGACGGCCAGACAGACAAAGACATGGCGAAACTATAGGGTTCCTTGTTTACTACGGAACCCTAAAAGTCTTCTTCACAATCATAAATTTGGTTTATGATGTGAAAGATAGAGTTAATGCGAAATGGCTCATTATATTATCACGTCCAATGTACAGTGGAAACTGGATAAGTGGAACCTGGGTTAGTGGAAAACCTCTTTAAGTGGACCAAAAGTCTCGGTCCCAGTCCCTTGGCAACGAATTACCTCTATAAGTGGAATTTCGGGACCTCTGTAAGCGGAATCAAATTTTTCGTAAATTTCTTATTTTGACCTCTGCATAGACAGGTATTTGGCCCTAAAAGTCGCTTAAAATGCATTTTTTTTATATTAGCACTAACCTCTTTTTAGTAGTATTTTTGAAAAGTCAGATAACCCCTCCAAACAACAGAATCAATATGGTGCGCTTGAACCTGTAACTACCTGCATGAAGTCAGTCGGAAGTTACTGTTCCCCAAACGCGTTATTATGATTGTTCGATACGCTCAAAACTTTACCGTCTTAAAATACTCATTTTATGATGATAAAGTGGATTATGTGCTAGTTTCTATCATGGATTGTGTACAACCAGGTATGTGCTTTATTATATAACTTAAGTTTTACGTTGATTCTAATTATTTACTAGTTTTATTTGCCTTTAATGTTTAAGCTCTACAAATGCAAAAAAAATACAAACATCGTGACATATAATAAAGGTTTTAAAATATTTCTGATTATTTCTGAGCTTAAAGTTGAATAGTATTTTGTAGAATAGACCCTCAAGATAATTAAAAACCAAAAAAGAGCTACCCCAATACACCCCCAAATTTTTAAAAAAATTTTGTACTTGGGCTTTTTCGGAGATCTCTAACTCTATAACTTTTAATCCGCGGGTCCAAAAAAATGAAAAAAATAATGAATAGTGGGCTTATATAATACTTTAAAATAAAACTATTTTGAACATAATCAGCCCAGCCGTTTTTGAATAACTACGGAACCCTATACTGAGCATGGCCCGACATGCTCTTGGCCGGTTCTTTTTAAACTGAAATACCCTAATCCACCTTTAAATCTAATAACATTTTAATATAAACTTATATACTGTAAAAATATTTTTAAGCGACTTTTAGGGCCAAATACCTGTCTGTGCTCTGTAACTGGAAGCATCAGTTTTCGTAACCTCTATGAGTGGAATAGCTTGGCGATATAAAATTTGTATTTTTAATAAACAGTCACAATGGGGGGGTAGTTTGGTTCGTTAATGGTTTGTGTTTTAACAGCAATCGGTACATGTATCGATTTATTTAACCATACTGGTTTACTTTGCATAAATAAATATTAAGAGAGTTTTTGTTTGAAATATACTAAGTTACTTTATAATAAAGGAAAGTTATTATTTTTGTAGGGAAGTACTGTGGATTATTTTCAGTATTGCTTTTTGAAATCTTACATGCCTATTTTTGTTGTTAACTCATATCTTCATACAGGTTTGTATGGATATACATATTATTTAATAAAAGATGATTATGTATTTAAGTCTCGATCTTTTTTGACCATATACGTGACCTCTATAAGCGAAATTACTAACACTTACAACCTCTGTCAGCGAGAGCCTCTGTAAGTGAGAAAACGTTTTATTTGAACCTGGTTAAGTGGAAAACTGGATTAATGGAAAACCTGGATAAGCGGAACTAAACAGCCGGTCCCTTGCGATCCCACTTATCCAGTTTCCACTGTATAACATCTTTTATTCTTCAAGATCATGTCGGGCCATGCTCAGTGTAGGTTAGTTAATCAAAAACGGCTGGGCTGATTATGTTCAAAATAGTTTTATTTTAATAGTTAGATTTTACATAAAACTATGAAAGGGTGTTTCTATCATTTCGTGCAAATTGGGAGAATTTTTTATTTTCATGTTTTTGTTGTGGCAATGGTAAGACTTACGAAAAAGAAACATTAATCTATATAATACATTTTCAATTGTACGCAAAATTGACCGATTTATGAACAAAAGATTTTTCCAAAAGAAATGGTAATGAGGTATAGAATATGGGAATGAAAATGCGATGTTGGTAATGATAGGTCAAAAAAAGAAATAACGTAGTCGAAAGCTTAAGTTTGAATTTTGAGATCTTTTAATGAATAGCTTGTTATATTTGGAATATACCTACTGAAAATGTAGTTTTGAATATTACTTGTTACTTTCAACAGTCAGGTGCATGATAAAAAAACGAGAATGGTAATTAACATAAGATGGTGGCAAGAATTTAATACTGAAATTCATTACCATAATTTTTAGTTCATTACCATTCTTTTTAGTATGTTAACAGTAAATTACGGTAATGACAAGAATGGTAATGACTTTTTCTTACCTTTTGTAGATTAACTCTTTAAAAATAAATGCAATTGCAGGTCCATTCATTCACTAAGCATTCGAATAGAATATTCATTATTTAAGTATTCACAGTTCAATAAAACACTTAAAGATTAATATCAAAACAGTGCAAATGGTAATGAAAAAAAACTGTACCAAATCCAAAACTCCGCTACGACATATTTTTTCATAAAAAAATGGCACACGTCCGTCTTGTTCACTGTTTACTAGCCGACTGAGGTGGGGATCGCGGACAGAGGTAACTTCGTATAGAATAACATTTGCAATGCCTACTGGCCAATTACGTTGTTGGAAACTATATATATGGTAATGAAATTATTTTCTTGACAAAAAGATTTTGCTGCAGTGGATTTAAATATTCAGTGTTAAAACTGTTAAACCACTAAACTTTCATTCCCTTATAAATACTTCATCTAAATTAAGTGGTTGAATCAAAGTAGTACATGTAATAGTTATATAATTCGCTCTCAAATCTGTAAATCTAGGTTCTGACCGGTGATGGTAATGAGTTTTTAGCATGTTTATATTTTATTTATATATTTTATGTTGCAATAATATAATTAATTTTAGATGCTAAGTATACCTATGAACCTCACGCAACATATAAAAAATATTTGAAATGAATGGTAATGACTTTTCCTTACCTTTTGTAGATTAACTCTTTAAAAATAAATGCAATTGCAGGTCCATTCATTCACTAAGCATTCGAATAGAATATTCATTATTTAAGTATTCACAGTTCAATAAAACACTTAAAAATTAATATCAAAACAGTGCAAATGGTAATGAAAAAAAACTGTACCAAATCCAAAACTCCGCCACGACATATTTTTTCATAAAAAAATGGCACACGTCCGTCTTGTTCACTGTTTACTAGCCGACTGAGGTGGGGATCGCGGACAGAGGGAACTTCGTATAGAATAACATTTGCAATGCCTACTGGCCAATTACGTTGTTGCAAACTATATATATGGTAATGAAATTATTTTCTTGACAAAAAGATTTTGCTGCAGTGGATTTAAATATTCAGTGTTAAAACTGTTAAACCACTAAACTTTCATTCCCTTATAAATACTTCATCTAAATTAAGTGGTTGAATCAAAGTAGTACATGTAATAGTTATGTAATTCGCTCTCAAATCTGTAAATCTAGGTTCTGACCGGTGATGGTAATGAGTTTTTAGCATGTTTATATTTTATTTATATATTTTATGTTGCAGTAACAGAATTAATTTAAGATGCTAAGTATACCTATGAACCTCACGCAACATATAAAAAATATTTGAAATGAATTTAGGAGTTAGTTTATTTTTTATTTCAGCAAACATATGATTTGCACGAAATGATAGAAACACCCGAAAACGGGTAAACTCGCGTAATATTAATTAGGTAACTTTAACTTCATCCCGACGTTTCAAACACTTTACAGTGTTGATGGTCTGATTTCATGTGTAATCCTCGCGGTAACCGAAGAAAATATTAGTTTGATTTTATTTGAAGCGATTATCTCCGAAAATATAGGCTTAAAGTAAAACCTTGTTTTGGGGCCCTGATTTCTGATTTCAGCTCCCACTTTCACTTGCACTTTTGAGTGGTGGTGTGGAACCATCTTTGGCAGTCCAGCGCGGTAATGCAGCGAGTATTTTTGGAACCTTTGGGCCAGGTGCTTACCATGCGTAGGAAATAGGGTTGACGGTTTTTTTCTTGTTTTTAAAATTATTTTTATTTGATGACAATGATGACGAAGCATTTTGCAGATTATTTAATTATTATATATATGCATCTTTTGACGAAACCTGTGGACGTTTTGATGTGAAATTGAGACTTGAGTAGGTACTTAGATATAACGTAAAAATAAATCAACACTAAACAGATTGCAATTCTATGTATAGATACTAGCGACCCGCCCCGGCTTCGCACAGGTACTATACCTACATATAAACCTTCCTCTTGAATTACTCTACCTATTAAAAAAAATCTCATCAAAATCCGTTGCGTAGTTTGAAAGATTTAAGCGTACATAGGGACAGAAAAAGTGACTTTTTTATACTATGTAGTGATTACATGCTATTTTATTGTTCTTTACACAGGCATTTGAAAATATGATCCTTAGCCCACAACTTGACCGTGTCGTTTATCTTTTGGCCCGAACACATGATATTGGAACCAGAACTTGACCAGCAAATATATATATATATACCTACATTAAACCTACATATACCAGTTTTATTAATACAATTTATTTTTTATGTTGAAATACATTCAAAAATATTAAAAAAGTTTTTTTTTTTCTCAAAAATGACAAAACTCGTAGGTAATATCTTTTGTTTGTTTTTACATCAAAAATGCGTGATTAAAATCTTTCGGGTTATAAGAGCCCACGGAGTATATTAGCCTGGTTTAGTGTCCCACGGCATTACTAACGACAGTATTAGAAGCCCGACGCCGTAGGCGGAGGGCTTTTATTGACTCGAGTTAGTATGCCGCTTACCGACCGTGAAAAATATATTTTTAAGACAACTGAAATTCCTTAGGGAATTAAATTCCCTAGAATAAAAAACTGAAATTCCTTAGGAAATTATAAAAAACATAGTTAATAGGAGAGGCCTATGTCTAGCAGGGGACTGAAATACTCTATTGTGTGGTGTGGCGGATTGACCTACAATAGAACCATTTTTAGTGGTCAGGTGTGTCACACACATATACCTCTGTACGTATTAAAATGGAGAATAAAAAAAGCAGTAATGTAACATATTTTTATTACAATTACCATTTTCGTCCAAAATTTCAATCATCACAAACCGCAAAAAACTTAATTGAGAACTAATAAGTAGATGCATTATTGTTACCTATAAATGTTTGAACATAACAACACATACAGAAACACCATTCAAATAGGTATTGTTTAACCCACCTATTAAAATTAACAATAATATTAGATACTATTGATCATATCACAATATATACTAAAAAACTAGAGGGCTTCACAGGTTTCACCTTTCTTGTAATGTAATTTTCTTTTTGGTTTATCAAGTTATAATTATTATAAAGTGAAGTATTTTGCATCAGTTATGCTTTTTAATTTTAGACAGTTTGTCATTCTGTAGTCACATTCCGTTTCATAACCAGATTTGTTGGCAACTGCGTTTTCATAAATTATATATGATTATCCATGTTTAGTAGTATAAAAAACCCATTACACCAAAATAATCAAAACTGTAATATCCCAATAGCTTAAATTTTCAAATAGTACCTATATAAAATTAATTACATTTACTTATATAATTGAATTTACTATACGAAAGAGTGTAACTGAAGAGAAACATATGACCTAATAACAATGGAACTCGTAAAATGTACATTACTTACAGTAAAATAAACTTATTTCCTTCTGTAAAAGGCAGTTTTTACATTATATAATTAACTGACCATCAAAAGAATGGCTCAGTGGCTACTTGAGTAAGTGACATTGCCAAGGATATAGAAATTTTTAAAACAGGGCATGCTCTACTGAAATGGAACTTAAATAAAGCTGTAGTCACACAATGGAATGAGATTTGAATATTTTATCATCAGTAAGATATGAAACACGGGTGCTGCTAAGAGTGTACGAGTAGTACAAGACAAGGAACCAGATGAGAAACACTATCCCACTTTCAAAATTTCTACAATGCCAAAGAGCAAGGTAATTGTCTTTTTTAATTCAAATATAGATTTGTTTTTCGAATATTGGTCATAAAATTGTAGGAAAAATAGGAATTACAATGTCCCAATTTATAGTTAGCAAAGAACAAATGGTGTTACTTACACTAAAAGTATTTTTAAATGATAAACTAATATTAATTTTGTGTATATTTTGTAATTTGTATTGCCAGTTAGCTTCACTAAATTATATTGTGACTGATTGGGTCTTATTCTAAAATAGTTATATTATTGATTCATTCATCATCATCATCATCATCAGCCTATGATAGTCCACTGCTGGACGTAGGCCTCTCCTATTAACTACGCGTATAGACGCATTAGGAGTATTTGATTCATTAATTAAATATTTTGGAAATTCAGCTTTAAAATACTTTTGTTATGGCACAAGAGTGATCTTGAAATTTGGTTATAAAAAGTACAAAGCATAAGATTGATTTTATATGTATTTGATTAGTGAAGCTAATGAAGCAAGTTATATCTATTACTGCATTTATGCAAGATATTTTCATTAAATACATTCTGCAATAAGTGACTATTTTCAATTAGAAATCTCAAGTTACTAATTTCTGGACTTAATATTTTTGCAGTTAACAATAAGACATACTTAAATAGTCAAGTACTCACTGAATGAGCTGACTCACAAGGAAATTGCTGCACAAGCTTCTCGTCCAGTGCACAGGCATTCAATTGAGACAAAAACATGAGCAGCTGCATGCTCAGCAAAATGAGTGAGACATGTATACACTGACCACTCCTCTTCTAGCAGCAATTTCCTTATAACCCTCACTCTGCGAGGTCTCAGCTAATAAAAATAAAATACCAAATGATTTTGTGAGTGAAACATAAAACAATATTGGCTTTTCCTCAGAATGAAATAATGACAACATTAATGAAAAAAGTAAGATTCCTTGTGGTAATTTTTTAAACAGATAAAATGAGTTCACAAATAGTTTAAATTATGAAGTGAGCATTTTGGCCAACCACTTCCTTGATAGCCAACAAAATACATTTAGATCAACACTTGCCTTTACACATTTTCATTTGGTAATAATTATACTAGTCAAGTGACACCATCTTATGCATTAAAAATACACACAACTTGTCTTTTTGGTAGGACAATATTTCACCATTCTGCATCTCCATTAGCTTTTTGAAAGACATAATCTTTTCCAGCTAAATTCATTATTCCATCTTTTAAGTAAAACTTCCACTTGTTGCGACTGCGGGTAATTTTATCATACTGACATACAACAACATTATCTGTGTCAAACATGTCACCAGGCTCTTCATCCGAAACATCATCACCTGAGTTGAGGGGTTCTTCTTCAGCACCACCATCCTCATCCCGTTCCTCCTCCTCCTCTTCTGCTGGCTCTTCCCCAGATTCCTCATCATCATCATCATCACCTGCTGCATCATCTGAGCCCTCGCCTCCATTCGAGCCTTCATCATCTGAGGAATCTAGGGCACCATCTAAGGAAAATGGGGCCGCCCCACTCCGTCCACCCCCTCCTCCATCAAACTCACTCTGTTGCCCGGCCAGTGCCGAATTAATATGTTGTTGTAGAAGTGTTGCAGCTAGCGGCTGAGGTAAACTAATAGTCGCATTGATTATGGGCCCCGTCAATACCTGATGGAGTTTGTTACCATTTAGAGCCGAGGCAGGAATTTGAATAGTGAAGGAGCGTGGTTGTGAGCCTGGCACACCAGGCTGAGCAGGAAGAGTTAATTGAACTGGAACTTTATTGCTGGGGTCTAAAACGTGGGGATGAGTGCCGGCCAAATTGGGCCCCGGTGCTCCATGCTCTGCCCCTGAACTTTGGTGGCTCGAGCTCTGAGCCATATGCGCATCCGGAATCCTTTTTTGTATCGCATTGCTTCCATTTGCTTTTTGGAAATTTTGCAACACTGGTGGAGGCGGCATAGCCGGTTCCAGTGGAGGGGGGTCCAAAGCGCCACTGTCGGTCAGTTTAGTCTTCCATAACTGTTTCAACTCCTGCAGCACTTGTTCATCCACTCCATCGTCTAAAAAACAGTCCCTCACTCCGGCGATAACGTCATCTACCACGGTATTGTAAAGTTTAATTACGGACAGTTGACTCGACGTCATCTTGATATAATTTGTATACTCCGTGTTGTGCACCGATATCATTCGTGATGCACTTAAACTATTGTAAGATCACAAAGATGATAGCTTTTCTATCAAAAAATGCGTATCAACTTTCGTATTCACATCTCAATGTCAAGCGAGACGGCAAACTACACAGCCATTACGACGAAACGTTTACAATTTCATATCAAATCCAATGAGGTCGTAAATCTCACGATCACTAATAAGTAAAACGATTGGCTTTAGTCCACTCCATATCTACAACATTTCTAGGAAAATATTTAACACTAATTTTGACAATTCACCACTAAACATAACCTTCAAACGACAAGCAGTATTTGCCAGATTACGAATATATTGTCTCTGGTCACTAGTAGGCCATTGATATCGCACGAGTGTTCTACGCATGCGCGATTACAGCGCCACCAGCGCGCGCCGAACACAAGGTAACTAAACTTTTATTTATTTTTTGCCACTATGATACCTATTTGGTTTTTCACTTTGTTTTATGCAAGTTTTATGTGAAATAATACAGTAGAGCAATATTTCTAATACTAAAATTATTGCAAAAAGTAAATTGTTAAGCGTCGTTCACACGATTAACCGTGGACTGAATATCCTATGGATGTGTCATCTAGTGAGTCAAATTGAAGCGCAAAAACGCTTCTCCGATCCGCTCCGAATCCGAACAAACTTACACACAATATAAAGTATCTGCATTATAAAAACTCAAATTAAATACAATTATATGTAAAAATAAACACTATACTTAAAAACGTACCTACGAAGTATACCAAAAAAATGTACAAACTTTTACATAACTTCAAAATTATCATAAATATTACGGAAAAATATAACCACACCAACTGAAACCATCTTTTTTAAACAACGTGTACGATTATAAAATCACCTGTGCCACAGAATAATAAATAGTACGGTGCCACAAATGTATTCATGTGGAATGAAATAAGAATAATTTATCCCAGAAAACCCATCACATCTTTAATTACACTTTAGTACCTAACTGCCGGTAGATGGTGCAGTACACGGAATGCATGTGTTTATAATACAGGGTGTTTGGGATAACGATGTAGGAATTTCTGGAGATGGTAAAGGAGACTAATTGGAAGAGTTTGAACCCTATTTACCTTAATCCAATATGTGACAGTTTTTTTTAAATCACGTTTTTCAAAATGTTTAGTTTTATACCAAAAATTTACTTAAAAAGTTAAATTTAAAACAAAATATGCAATAAATAGCATTGATTTTTTATAATTAACATATCAATTAGTTGAGTAATAAATAAAATAAAAATTGAACTCCCACTTGCCACACACAACATTTTTTTAATAATTTATCTAGTTCATCATTACTGATTTCTATCAGTAAATTAAACTTTATCGACCTGTGAAAAAAAAAGTAGTCGGGATATGAGTCTTCCTATTCGTGTAAAAACATGCTTGATTTTATAGGTTTTGATTACAAAAAAAAGTACTACAAAATAGCAATTAGTTTAAAAGTTATCGTCGATCAATTGTTGAACGCCGTCACCAAACAAAATAAGTTTCTTGTAGTTAGTAGGCAAGTGTGAGTTCAATTTTTTTTTATTTAAAAAAAACTGTCACATATTGGACTAAGGTAAATAGGGTTCAAACTCTTCCAATTAATCTCCTTTACTACCTCCAGAAATTCCTACATCGTTATCCCAAACACCCTGTATAATTTAAGTATATTATATAGGTACGGAACCGAACCCTCGGTGCGGGAGTCAAATGGACTCGCACATTATCAGTTTTTTAGACATGACTGTCTGTTAGGTTTTCAGAACGTGTACTGATTTTATTTTATTTTATTATTTCGCTTTTCTTATATATACATACCTATTTATGAATCTATGGAGGGAGACTAAGTACACAGAAAAAGTTTAAAACATATTGATTTAAACTTTCACGATTATCACTCATATTTTAAAGACAAACGGGTCTTAACCGCGTAAACTTACGTTTAATTATATCCTGACGTTTCGGGCATGACGTTACACCCGTCAGGATATAATTAAACGTAAGTTTACGCGATTAAGACCCGTTTGTCTTTAAAATAAAAGTTTAAAACCTCCACCCTTAAAAGATTTTCACGCCTAAGAAAAGAACGAAAGAAATAAATCCCGTGTGAGTAAAAGTAACAGTAGTAGATATAATATGCATTTATAGCTGAACGCTGGCTATTCATTCATACTGCCGGGGAGTAAGCCCATGAAAGAATTGGTGGGATCAGTGAATGAAACTACCTCAAAACTACCTCCACCATAGATACCCGTTGGAGGTAGTTTCACGCCGGCCAGTTATTCCCCGATCGATACGCTCCGGAATGTTATGCTCAGCCCGCTCCACCTGACTAGTCAATCCTAACCGCTTTCATCTCTGGTATGTATCTCTCTGGTATCTATTTACGTTATGTGTATCAGAATCTAAACGCATTAGCTATTATTCTGCTAGCTAATTAATAATGTTTCATACTGGGATTTTTCACAGACGGGTTTTTTATTCGAAGTTGCATTTTAATTTCTAGAGTAAGACTTTCTAGTATAAAATAATTTCATGAAAACTTGGAGCCATTTCCTCTCGTTAGCTGAAAAGGGTGAACTTACTACTTCAAGCAACGGATATTTAATATATTTAATTTATAGGTACTAGTAACATTACAAATAAGTACCTATACAAATAAATGTGTTTTTGTGCACACCGTGTTATTCACACACGACACACTATCACCATGGTGAAAAAGTTTCACGGGTCAATCCAGCAGGCCTATCGAGAACTTAAGTTCCCAAATTTTGAGCTTCCATCTCTGTCACATAAAATGATTTTTTTTTATAAATAAAAATATGGGACAATTGGGACATATTTCACAAATCGACGTAGTCCCATGGTAAGCTCAAGCCAGCTTATGATGTGGGTACCAACCAAGCGACAATATATCGTCTGTTGACAATCAAAACTCACTATAAAAACTGTCACTCTCTTAGCAACCTCGTATGTTACTATTGAATCAGAAATGATAAACCTACGAGCTTTATTTCAAGTGGGTTACTTAGTGAGTTTCGTTTGTCAACCGATGATATAATAAAATGGATAGATCTATCTATAATTACATAAGCAGTCCCAACCAAGGAACAAATATTTGTGATAAATAAATACACAAATAATGCCCTCGCCCGGATTCGAACCGGGAACCAACAGTTTGATTCGTAGGCAGGTACACTACCAACTGTGTTATGGAGGCTAAATCTTTATATAACTTTAGAATTGTGTTGAAAATCACAGGAAAAATCGACCACCATTGCTCTATCTTGAAACCTTTTGTTATTATTATTACTTAATTAAAACATATCCAATATATCCATTAACATCACCATCCAGTTTGCAACTTATCGCCTGCTAGTGTATGTATGACACTAAAAACATCTATAAAATTATGTTGGAATCGGCTGCTTTCAAAGAAAAAAAACGTATTTAAATTAGTTAAAAAACTCATCTCGCATACTTTAGGTCCCGCACATTAGTGTCTGAATTCAACGATAGGTGGTGGTGACACGAGCATTAATTTTAGACATTTTACTGATGCTGAATGCTAACGTAGGTATATTTTTTAAATCTAGATATAAGTATCATCCTGTACGGAACTCTCGGTGAGTGAGTTAAATGGACTCGTATACTTGACCGGGTTTTTAACCGCAATAGTTACTTATATTGTATGACCTTTCCGAGTAGGTAACACGCTTTTGTCAGATTAGGTGAATACTCTGTTTACCTCATATACCGATTCGTTGCGTGTTCCATTTTCAAAAACTTTTATCTATAGCGACGAACAATTTTTTATGATACGCCATATAATACGATGACACGCCTATCGTGTCATACACCATTCGTTAAAGACATTCATGACACGCCTGGCGTGTCATCCGCACTGAAACGGTTAATGTTCTTAGTTCCACTACATCTTGAGCGACGCAGGATGCAGGGCGCTGTACTTAAATATTTATTTGAATTAGGTATTTTTAGGCGATGGCTTTGCTATTTTTATAGCGGTTTTTCGGCTAACTTGGTCCATGTCACATTATCTAATTGGTGGGTTGACGGGCATTGATTGTGAGGACTCGTTTCAATTTAATATTGGGAATTTAATATTAAGTAGGTACCTGTTCATTGAATTTATTATTGACACTTTTCTTAACAATTCATTTCCCATAATAGCAGGCATTTAAAATATTCTTAGACTTAAAATGTTAGAAGCTTTATTCCTTTTGCCTACGAGTGAAACTTCAGTTACACGTTGACGTCATGTTTCGAATTATCTTCATTCGAATTTTACCTGAAAATTTCCTTATTGGGTTGGTAGGTAAGTATAATCTGCGGGATGGGTGTTGAGAGAGAATTTAAATTATTATACTTGTAACTTTACTGCCGCTTGTAAGCTTAAACGAATTAAAACATTGCCGGTTATCTCAATGAGACCATTATAGGGAAATGAGTTTACACGGATAGGATCGCAGTCGTTTTCCGGACCGGAGTCGTTTAATTAATTACGGGGTATTTAGGTATACATATATACCTTAGTCCAATATGTGACAGTCTTCTTATTCGTGTAAAAACATGCTTGATTTTCTAGGTTTTGATTACAAAAAAAAATACAACAAAATAGCAATTAGTTATCGTCGATCAATTGTTGAACGCCGTCACCAAACAAAATAAGTTTCTTGTAGTTTTTTTTTTTTTTTTATGGCTACGCGCTCTTGGCGCATTCAGCCAGACGAGCGTAAAGCAGGGAAACGGAATAAAGAATTAGGAAATGCGGAAAATTCGGAAATGTGGAAAATGGATCAGGATAGGAGAGGAAAGTTAAAGTTTTAAGCTATTTAGAGAAAGAAATGAATACAATTCTTTAAATATATAAGGGGATGAATCGGTAATATATAGAAGGGAGGAAATACATGTAGGAAATGGAATTTTTAATGATGACAGATGATTTAATAATGAGGATCGGTTATATTGATTGCACTCAAAGAAAATATGATTTAAATCAGCCGGATCAGTTCCGCACGTACATGCGGAACTGGGCACACATTTGAGCCTAGCAAGGTGTTCCGGTGTACAAACGTGACCCAAACGCATTCGAATAATCATACTTGTTGCGGGTTTTGATAATGAAATTTTGGCAAACCAAGGTTTCACAGGAATTACCGGTTGAATACGGCGATAGTGTACGGACTTGGCACCTGCACCAGATGACCATTGTTCAGACCATTCTCTTCGTAAGTAAGCTCTTGGTAGAGCTAGCAGATCTTCAGCAGTATTTTTATAGGGAAACATGTCTCCACAATCAATGGCATCTCTAGCTATGTGATCTACCCTTTCGTTGCCTTTTATACCACTGTGCCCGGGGATCCAGGCAATAGAAACAGAATATCCTAAATTATGACATTTTAACAATGTATTTCGAATTTGATAAATAATTGGGCTATGTGATTTTGATTTAAATGGGAATTTTAAAATTGTTTGTAAAGAACTTAACGAATCAGAAAATATTATTGATCTTTTGAGATGCATTATTATTATGAATTCTAATGCTTTCAGAATACCAAAGCACTCGCCACTATATACAGAAGATTCAGGAGGCAACTTAATCTTTTGATATATATTCGATTGGATATGGAGAACTCCAACACCAACACAACTGGAAGCAGATAGTTTAGAAGCATCTGTATAAATGTGATGAGTACCTTGGACATCATTACCAATGAAATTTATAAATTGTTTATTATGTTCTACATCATTCTTTGAAATCCCTATATTCAAAAGAACATGGGGAACAAATGTTAAAGATTCATAATTATGCTGGAATATGGGAAGTGTTGGAGAACTAACAATAGGTGCAGATATGGACTTGATTCTTTCATAACTTTTAATTAAGCATGGAGGTTTCTTGTGTCTCCAATACCTGGCTGAAGATATTTGAAGTGACAGATCAGACAAAATCGACCAGAGCTGATGATTGGAAAATTGAGAGCAACGGAAAAGAAACCTGTCAGAAAGATATTGGCGTCTTAAATGGAGAGGGGGTTCTACACATTCTGTCTGCATTGCATTTATTGGGCTGGATAACATAGCACCACAAATTATTCTAAGAGCTTTTGACTGTATGCAATCTAATTTCTTGAAGCCAGCAGCACTTCCAGGTTCTAGCAGAAAAGTCCCATAATCTAAAATACTTCTAATTAAAGCATTATACATTAGCTTCATACAGAATGGATGAGAACCCCACCACACTCCAGAAACACATCGAAGGATATTAATATTTCTTTCACATTTAGAGATTATGTATTCACAATGTGGAAGGCCTGTTAGTCTACTGTCAAGAATAACACCTAAAAATTTTGTTTCCTTTTTAACAGGAATGGTACGGTTATCAAATTGCACATTGATCTGAGGAGGAAATAGTTTTTTAGTAAAGGGAACAACAACACTTTTATTTACTGAAAGTTCCAATCCATTACAGTCTAACCATGATTTCAATAAACTTAGAGAAGAATTAATGGCTCTGCTGGCATATTCAATCGAGATGTTAGGTGAGTATAATAGTAAATCATCAGCATACTGTAGGACTCTAACTAGGCCATTTAGAGATGAATCTAGATCAAATGTATAGATATTGTATGACAATGGACTTAGTACAGATCCTTGTGGGAGTCCTCTCCATACTAAACGAGAAATACTGTTAGTTTCATCAATAATTAGCTTAACCGATCTTTCAGATAAAAAGTTGATTATGAAATTGGTTAGCATTATTGGAATCCCTAACTTATAAAGTTTTAACTGTAATACGGGGACTAAAACATTGTCATAAGCAGCACTAATGTCTAGAAAAGCAGCTACTACAGATTCCTTTCTAGAAAATGCCAATTGAATATCTGTCACTAGAATAGACAAGCTATCATGAGTTGATCTTCCCTTGCGGAATCCAAATTGACTATGGGCTAGCAACTGATTTTTTTCCAGAAAAAATTCTAACCGGTTTTTAATTAAATGTTCTGTTATTTTAGCAAATACGGAGGAAAGAGCAATTGGGCGATATGAAGAAACATCTGAGGCGGGCTTATGTAATTTTAAAATTGGAAGAACTATTTGAGTTCTCCACGACAGAGGGACTATACCAGACTGGACAATAGAATTGATAATGTTTAAGTAATAGGACAGTATACCATCACTGGCATTCACTAGAAAGGAGTAAGGAACTCCATCCTCCCCAGGTGCAGTATCTTTTAAATTACATAATACCCCTTTCAATTCTTCAATTTTAAAAGGACTATTAAAGTTAGAACTGATTGTATGATCAGGAAATGAAAAAGAAGCAGGGTGAAAAACATATTCTTCAGGGACATATGCTGGTGCTAGCTTGTCCATAAACTGTTGCGCTAAATCCAATGGAAGCACATGTCTAGGAGTACTGTTAACTGCATTTCTAAATCGCTTTATGTTATTCCATACTATTGATGGTTTTACATTAGGATTTAGCGACAAACAGAATTGCTTCCATCCCTCAAATTTTTTTTTTCGCAACAATTTCTTGGTTTCGCGAGCCGTTTGCATATATGACTCAAAATTATCATTAGTCATAGAGTGACAATAAAGTTTTTCAGCCTCTTTACGTTTCCTGATGGCTTCAGAACACTCATTATCCCACCAAGGAGGAGATGGAATTTTACCTGATGCACTGTTCTTTACAGGAAAAATTTCATCAGCTGCCTCCTTAATCACCTGGGAGAGGGATGCAGAGCAATCAACTACGTTACTATCAACTACAGTGGGCAAACATAATAATTTCTCCTCTACATGAAGTTTAAAAAGATTCCAGTCCGCATTACTCAGATTATACTTTAGTCTCGGACTAGGCCTTGGAGCAGATGGAATGGGAGATGGAAATGAAACTATTATTGGAAAGTGATCACTACCATATGTTGAATTTAGAGTATACCAGGAAAGAGAGGATGCTAAATCAGCAGAGCATATTGATAAATCAATGGCGCTAATTGATTCCGTAGGCGCTGATCGGCGAGTAGGGGATCCATTATTTAGGACACAGAGATTGTTACTATCTAAAATATCAATAACACGTTTACCATGATAGTTAGAAACTGAACTGCCCCAAAACTGATGATGTGAATTAAAATCGCCTAAAATTAACATTGGTGTAGGGAGAGAAGAAATAATTAGTTCTAACTCATCAAAAATGGATGATGATGGATATGGAATATATATAGATGCAATGCAGATGTTATTTACAATGGCAGCAACAATTGAAAAATCATTGCTGTGTGATGGAAGATGGAATGATGAAAATGATACTGAATTCCTGACGAGTAAAGCGACTCCGCCACACCCGTCAGGTCGGTCCTCTCGAAGACATGTGTAACCAGTAGCCCTAAAAAGAGCTCCAGGCTTAAGCCATGTCTCAGAGAGGGCGATAACAAATGGTTTATATTTATTTAATAAATGAATTAAATCAGATTTTTTATTTATTATACTCCTGCAATTCCATTGCAGTATTTTGTCCATTATTCTGTATAGCTACAGCAAGTGAATTAAGCATAGGGGCAACGTTGGACGGTAATGTGGTATTTGGTTTCTTTAGTAATTTCATCAAAACTTGGATGGCCTCAGCTGCAGATTGAGCCTCATCCTCATTGGCTTCCTGCCGCAGAGCACAACCATTTTGTGGAGGAGGAATCCTGTGTTCATGGACTAACGCATTATGGGCTGCAATATCATACCCAGTATTTAATTTTTTAACAGTGCGAGGTTTTAAAAATATTGTTTTCTTATAACTATGGTTTCTGGATTCGGAAGATATATTGTGGGCTGGTTGTTGTGTACTGCTGCGTAGGTTCGACTGAATCTGTGGCTGAGGTTGAGTCATGACGACATCCGCAAATGATTTAGTAATGGATGGGTGAAGTTTTACTGCCTCTCCATACGAAATGCAGCTGTTAGCCATAGTGACTTTAATTTCTTTTTGCCGCTTATGCTCCTGACATAGAGTTCTATTGGTGGCAAAATGAAAACCATTGCACAAACAACAGATGGCGTCATCCTCATCCAATGAACAAGTGTGTCCCGCATGCAATTGGCCACACTTGAAACATTTTGGTTTAGATCTGCAATGTGTTTTTGTGTGCCCAAACTTGCAGCAATTAAAGCACTGAATTGTCGGGAAAATGTATAATTCTACCGGAAGTGAATTATAACATGAGTATATACGTTTCGGTAATACTTGACCGTCAAATGTAAGTACTACAGTCTCTGATGGTTGCCATGTTGTTGCACCATTTACCACGACTCTGTGATTAAGGCGTCGTACCTTAAGCACCTTACCGCACCCAATAGGCACAGAAATGTTTGCAACTATGTCCTCATCAGACCATTGAGCCGGAATCCCGCGGACTAGACCCATACGGGTTACCGAAAAGGACGGGATGTATGCCGATAAGTTTTCTTTTTCAAGACGCGTGTCATCAGTAAGGAACAAATTTGCATCTTTATGGGTAGAAAACGCCATAGATATCCTAGTTCTACCAATTCTTTTAACGCTGCCATTAATTACATTCTTGTAGCTGCTTTTCATCAGAAACTTACCAAAGGACACCGGGTGCAGGGATGAATTAGGTTCGATTTTTTTTAATTGTACATGAACCGTAAACGGTGAAACGTCGGTGTGCGAAAATAAATTCCTGCCAATCCGTGTATTGCCAAAGTCGGCATTAGAATTTGTTTTAGTTTGAGCATTGACAGAAAGATCATTAGACTGCGATTGGGTGTCTCCTATGCGTACGGTGTCTGCGAGACAATCGCAGGAATATTCCCCGCCATTATTTTTCCGTCTTTTTTTATTACAATGCTTACACCTTTTGTAAGTTTTTGCACGCTTCAGTTCACTCCTGCTACTCACAGAAGTGTCTGTATCCATACTGGACTCAATTTCGATGTTCATCCCGACCTGGAGGCTTCCACCTCCAGGATCGGGAGGATCACCCCCCATTGAAAATATAATGTACAAAAAACTTACCTAATATGAAGAAAATACACTATATATACAAGAAATATAAATATTTACAAAAATATAAACTAAAATTTGCAAAAATATTTACAATCCTGATCCAAATTTACTAGTTATTGAAATATAAAAATCCGAAACTAGGAAACACAGCCGCCGCGTTTCACGTTTCCCGCGCTTTTTCTTTCTTGTAGTTAGTAGGCAAGTGTGAGTTCATTTTTTTTTTAAACTGTCACATATTGGACTAAGGTAAATAGGGTTCAAACTCTTCCAATTAGTCTCCTTTACCACTAGGGCTGCCAACTGTCCCGCTATATGCGGGACGTCCCGTTTCTGGGGCCCTAAAGTATGGGTCCCGCAAAGGGTGCGCGCGGGACGCCGATTGTCCCGCTTTTCAGGGAATACTAAACTGGAAATACTAAAATAGTAATATGAATACGTAAATGAAAGCAATTCAAGATTGCATAATGTTAATTTGAATGTACCACGACGTCCGTGACTATAGCCCGCGAGCACCGTGCACTGACCGTGTATAACCAAAATATGAATGATTGCATCTAAATTTAACCGATCTGAAACTAAGCATTGCTTTTTTAATGTCAATGTCGTTCTTCCCGTCCCGCATTTTATAGCGAGGTCCCGCAATTTATTCGCGAATGTCCCGCATATCTGTGATCTCTGGTTGGCAACCCTATTTACCACCTCCAGAAATTCCTACATCGTTATCCCAAACACCCTGTATAGTGGATGTTTGCAGGTGGCCCATTAAGGAACGGACTTAACAACACCAGAAAATTGCAGTTTGCATAGTTTAAGTAGCATAATTTTGCATAAAACCAGCGTGACTCAGGCGACCTTAACCATGGCAATAACATACAGAAAAAAAAGGTAGGTAGGTACTTACCAAGAAGTTCAACCGTCAAGTTTCAAAACGAGTTGTCATTTTGTAATAATTATAAAAGCCGCTGTATCCCGGAACACATCGCTAAAACCCCTTAGACTTAGATTATTTACGAGGTAATTTCGCTTGTCGACCCCTCGCACGTCGCAGTCGAATTTTTAGTGACGGCGACGGCTCGCCAGCGGGCGGGGCTAAATCCGCCCAATTTGCAAATCGAATAATTCTCCTGCTTAACAGTCCAGAAATCGTTTCGACGTGAACTAAATTCACGTTATACCGTGTTGAATTTCATATTTTGTACACAAGCTTCTCAAACGAAATAAATATGCGCGTATAAATACCTATATTGTAAGTAGGCATCTTTAAATGACTTTATATTATTATATTATGATTATGACGTAAGTACTATACTTTTTGATTAAGTATATAGCCTGATGCAGAGTTTTTTTATGCTTTCTTCTGATGGAGCGTCTATCAAGATTAAAAAGGTTTATTATGAAGTTGTAAATTAAAGGCTGAGAAGCTCTAAATAATGCTATGCCCTTAACTTCCTTGAAATGTTGAAATTATGCCTCTCGGTGTATGGTGATACGCGAGGAAACTTTGTTTATATACGCGCTTTTAATGCTTCACAATTTCCCAGATGCTATTTCCTTCCTCTCAGAATAGAATTTACTCAAGCTACGCCATCGCATCATTCATCTTCATGCCGCGTTACTTCCACGTAAAAAGAAGAAGTCAAAGTGTAAAATACATCATCTATTTTCTATTTCACTCATATAAGTAAGGCAAACTTTATTTTATTCTGAAGTAAATGTCTGAAAATTAACCCGAGCTAAGATAACATTGCTTTTTTGTTACATGGGAAGTTTGGGCCGTAAAAGGACCCCGGGCCTAAAGTATGGAAAATGTGGTTTCAGTCAAATCTTCTGAAATTTTGATATGTTATAGATTTCAGTGCCCTGAACAAAAAACTCTATGGGTGCTACCACGGTTTCCGGGTCCCTTTCCATGTTCTGCTCGATTTTGTACCAGATAACAAAGTAGTACTTAGTTCTACTTCGGGTCTATTTATTTAAATAATTGACTTTAGTTTCAACCTTTTTTGTGATAATGCTGGTTAGTTAAAGACATAAAACGTCTACATACAATGCCGGCTGAGTTCAGCAATCGGTCACAATTAATACACACACGGGACACGTTGTTGAACTCAACCGGCATGTTGTTCATAGATTCTCTGAACGAAATAGCAGATTGCAATTTTTCTTCGTTGTTTTCTGGTAGGTATCCGCCGCAGTGCACGAAAAGCAACAGCATTATTACATACGAAGCAATGCCTCTATTTATTTAAAAGTAGCGCCATATTTTCTAATGTTTGAACGTACGTATACATACAATGTGTTAACATGATGCAGGCTTTTATTTGAACCGAGGATTGAGATGCAGATTCTTAGCCAAACCATGTGCATTATTTGTTTAAAAATCCTAATTTTAAAAGTAATTAACTTTCTAAGAAAAGTTAATTGAGAAGCAATGTACTTCAAAATAAATCGTTAATTGGCACTTGACAATGACAGATCGCAGCCACTTGCAACGTTTGACAACTAAGCAGTACACGCGTTACATTGATCGTTCGAACGAAATTAAAATAATTGTTCAGTTAATTTAAATATTTGTCAACTCTTAATACTCGAAAACGATTGCCAGTAATGCGTATTATTACCCATTTTCGTAAAAGCCTGAGTCATGGTAACACACTGTATTATAAAATCACACATTTAGCTATAAACGATAAGTCAATCACGTGCGTATGAAGTTGATATTGTAGACGTTTTATGTCTTTAACTAACCAGCATTATCACAAAAAAGTTTCAAACTAATGTCAATTGTTTAAATAAATAGACCCGAAGTAGAACTACTCGTAAGTAGGTACTAGGTACTACTTTGTTATCTGGTACAAAATCGAGCAGAACATGGAAAGGGACCCGGAAACCGTGGTAGCACCCATAGAGTTTTTTGTTCAGGGCACTGAAATCTATAACATATCAAAATTTCAGAAGATTTGACTGAAACCACATTTTCCATACTTTAGGCCCGGGGTCCTTTATGTGATTTTTTTAGGAAAAAAGGAAAAAAACCAAATCTTTACACTGCGGTAGAGCCCTAAAGATGACATATATATTTTTTTACTCGTTTCTGAATGTGTGTAAATTTACGAAAAAATTTATGCCTCTCTCTCGGGAAACTGTAGCAGAATTTTAACTACACACTAAATCACATAAAACCGGTTTTTGAATTGTAAGCTTATGTATAGTTAATCCAGATAGTCGTGTTTAATTTTATTAAAAAAATCCTGAACTTATTATGACTTTATTCTATGAAATTACATTGAAAATAAATGAGGCATTACGTAGCTAGCGAAAGGTACTCAATTATAGTACGATATTGTTTTTATTATTAAATGGTCTCAGACTTGATGTAATTTATGTTGAAAACATGGGCCATGCCGTCCATGTATTGGTTCAGCTGTACCATCGGTATTGCGGGCATGTAAGTTATAATGAGCGCGTGCCGGCATTGCGGCGGCATCGGCAGTGCAGACGCTCATCGCTGGATTTTTATTATGTAGGTACCTAGTCGCCAATGTCGCCATCAGATATATCGGAGCGGCCACGTTGGTCAAAAATAACTACTTTTTATTATCGTGTCTATATGTAAAATTGCATCTGAGTAAGTTACGACTTAAAATGTATCCATTTATGTGAAAACCAAGAATATCATTGTTATTGTTATATCATTGTTATAGGAACTCAACTCATCACAAAGACGTCCTAAAGTTCCAAAATAATACCCTCTGCACCGTAACATGCAAATCTATTATCGATTCATAAGTTTGCTTCAGTTTCTATGTGGAACTTAGAGTAAACTTGCTAATGGAGTCATTTACGTCCTTCACATAGGTACCTACTCGCTGTGAGGTGCCGATTGCCGATGCCCGAGCGTCTCGGATTTAACAAGCAACTAACTCGCGCTACAGGTGGGTAGACTCGTGACCAAGGGCAGCTAAATAACGTTCTATAAAGTATTTTTACGACCTTACGTTTAATCGTTGCCCTCTGAGACATAGTAGAAAACCTACAAGTATTTTTATACCACACAATAACAGAACTATTCTTAGCTCAGAAAAAAATATATTTAGACTTAGCTATTCGGACAACGAAGATTATGGTTATTTAAAGTACCTTACGTTATATTGAAATACTTATTTTTGCCTTATATTTATGTAATGTGGTTCCAAAAACTCCCAATATTTGGCATCTATTCCACTGGTACATTTACGGAAAGACTAACTATAAATAGAAACAAAGAAGACCTAGGAGAATAGCTAGTGGCTTAGGGTAGGTTTTGTTTAAATGGTTCCGGGAAATCTTATCACGGAAGGTGTCTTTTAACAATAACGGACGGATAAGATGTGTTTGGATATGCGGCTCCCAACAAACATATTAGCTATAACAGCAACTCATTTAGAATCCTGAGTGATATAGTAGTTTTATAAGACGCATAATAATAGTTTTAGGTGATACTATGGAAATAAACAGTCCTCTTAATACACTGGTGCTTGTAAGGTGATATAATAGACATAAGATTGCATATTGTAGCTAAAAGCTGTAATAAGGTGGTATTAACTGCCTTTTTATATGCTATGGTTACCACTTTAAGGATATTTTAACACTGGAGGTTCTTTTGGGGTGCCCATTATAACTTACTCGCGCTGTAGCTCTATAATCGTGTTATGTTTACCTTTTAGTGCTTAATGTCGCGTACAGTGTTACAAAAGCTATAAAAATAACCTTAAGCCATTTAAGAGTGGTAACATGAGTTCTTATAGCACTTAGTAATTTAGCGATACAACAGACATAATTTTCCTTGTTAAATCACTTAGCTTTTTAGAGCTTGAAGTGCTATAACAGCGGTATGGCCGTAGCTCTACAAAAGTGTTTACGTAAACATTATTACCACTTAAAGTTATTTTTAACGCTTTGAGGTATAAGATACCTCACTCTATAACCTTTAATGGTTATCGGGAATACATTTAAAGCTGACAGTTCTACTGGAGATAAAATGATCACCTTTAGAGTTAATCATGTCTTTAGAACGTGAAACGCCATTTTTGTTTACAAACAAATACAAAATAAATGCTTGAAATATTGTAATAAAGCAGCAATTGTTAAGGTAATTGTTCTAATATTACAATATCTAGTATGTGTAGCATAACCATTCACAAAACTAAAGATTATAATTAACTTACTTACCAAACATAACCTAGGCTACAGTACTTTTAGCATACCAAATTTGTTAAAACTTGTAAATTTACGAGGTGCTTGAAAATTGAGATGTAAAATACCACATATAATGACAGAAAAGTAACAACCGCATTAGAATTTTGGTTGAATTCACTAATACGCGTCGTGAAACTTTGTGTACTCAATTGGTAATGATTTCACAATCCATCAAGTCGCCATTACAAACAATCTTCATTGCACACAACACAAACCGAATGAAATCGTATTAAATATTTTGACATTTAAAACTACACAAACGATTATAAGCTATAAAAGATTCCATATTGCGACGCACAGCGATTATTTTCACTATAGCAGTGTTCTTGTAACACTTTAAGTGATACAAGATGATATTTTACGCGGTAATTAGAACTACAAGCGAAAATACTGCTACTCTAGCCCTTTATTATCACTCCCGGCAACAATTATCCCTATTGTAGCACTATTGTATCACTAGTTTATCACTATTGCGCATAAAATGAACCACTATAGAACTTCGAGCTCTAACGGCGGTGCCTATTTGCGCCTATAAGAGAGTTATAGCGTGCTATATCGCTAAATTTTAGGCCACACTATCGCTATCAGTGTTTAATCGAAAGAATATACAGCTTTTGTAGAACTAGTTTTATCGCTAAAATGTTAGTTGGGCTATTCGTTTTGTAAATTTTCGTGCGAGTACGAGCTCCGCGGCTTGGAATAGTCATTAGTAGGTATCACGAGTGAAGTGGAGCTGTCAGACAACAAGGAGTCAACAATGAAGGGGACAGCATTGTCACTGTTGATATGATTATAGTACAATCTCTGTTATACGGCACTCCAGTGCACCAGCACGTCTAATATTCCGGCACTAAACATACGTGACGGTCAACCAGTGAACATTTTTTTTCTAATTTACGTGAAAAGCCTTCAAATAAATTGTTGTGGCTAAGAATCAAAAATACTTAAGTAATTATATTACATTTTTTATTAACCTAAGTAATGTAGGTATGTACTTGTTTATTATTAACGAGAAGTTGGCTCCGTGAAATACACGTGTTTTATGTAATGTACTTCGCTATTGACGGAGGAAGTTCAAGAAAACATTCAATTTTCAGAACTAGCCAATAAAAACTACCTGTGATCAATTCAATTTGGTTACCTATATTTATACTTTCTTTGTCGAATTAAATTTATTCTGATTTTATGGCTCATGAAGTTTCAAAACATACCGTAGATCTTGGTTTAAAGAATATGCCAGTGATTGTGCGTGGTGCAATACGGCACTTACTAGGGCGGTTATATCACTTCAAACACAGCTGAGCAAGACTAAACGTCGATAACCTATATTTGCAAGCTCTACTAGTTGGGAATTCGACTCATAACCCAACAAGCAGTAGCTTCGCTCCTATTATTTTAATGAATGACGGGCGTTCGATATGTAACAGTTCTCATAAGCTATAAAATTCGGGACACGTAAAAGGCACCAGACCCCTTATCAGACTTGGCAACGAAAAAATCCCATTTGTCATCTGCGGCTATGGTTTTACGACACAAATGACCGCAAACCCTTTCATTTACCCTTTTTCAACAGCAGCTAAAGCGTAGAAAATAAAAGCCTCTTATTATTATCACCTTTCCCAAACCTTTGTGAGAAAGGGCCGCGAAGCAAACAAAAAGTAACACAATGCAGTGTTCCACCTTGATATTCTGTGACGCACGGTACAAAGAATGTTGCTAAATAGGCTATCAGAAAGCGTCGGAAAATGAAGGATGACCGTACCTACGCTCAAACTATTCAGCTGAATTTCAGCTCGTTTCAGAAAGAAGTCAATCTGGAATTAAAATAAATTAATATCATTAGATACACCAACAAATAACTAAGGAAAACCACTAATGCGTCGCGTAGTTACCCATATCTATAGCTTTGAACTATGGATTTCCTTTTTTTAATATCAAGAATATTGAATGATAACTACAATTTTACCAACTACATCCGTTTTACCAACTAGTCGAAAAATAGCCCGTACTTACCATAACATTTTTTTTATACCTAAGTTTTATTATTTTGGTATTTACTTCTTTAATATCAACCGTTTTAATCGATGCCACTGGTAACCAGAAGGCTGGTCAGTATTTCGCTCAGTGAATAAGCATTGAGATTTTTTATTTTGTAGTCTCCTTTTAGTATATATTTAAGAGATAGTTTTTATTCTACTTTAAGTATGCATTTTAAGCTGTATGAATATTTAAATATGAAAAGCCAGTAAACACTCTTCTCTGTATATGCTTCTTTCATGCATTTTAACACGTTCAATATGGTAGAGGGTCTTTCGACCCCTTAGGAAGTATGGTTAATTACGAGTTAAGCTAATGAGCGCAGCGAAGGAGTTAAAGTATTTAGGTGCAAAAAACTCTAAATCTAGCTAACTTGCTTTTTGGGTAAGGGCTCATGCATAAATCATGTGATGTTTTTTTGGCTACTTTTTGACCCCCCCCCTCCCCCATGGTGATGTTTGGTGAGTTTCTTGGCTAGCCCCCCCCCCCCCTAGCAGTCTCACGTGTATTTTTTTCATTCAACTTTTCACGTTCGCTAGCCAATAGAAATTGACAATATTTCTTAGTTTGTTTATCGTAAAAAAAATACACGTGAGGTCTCCTTGTTCCCCCCCCCTCCCCTACCGTGATCTTTCGTGATGTTTTCTTGGACCCCCTCCCCCCCTATAGGACCTCGCGTGATTTATGCACAAGCCCTAACTACCGGCCAAATGAAAATGTCCTATCTACATTGTTTGAAATAACAGGCGAGGTAACCAAGGCTCTGTTGCGAGAAGAGTAACATTGTTCTACAATTTAGAGCTCGAGGGGCGCAGAAGCCAGAGACGATTCGCAATTAACGCGATAAAGACATTTCTCGTCTCCCGGTTAGCTGACAAACAAACCCTCCGCAAGCAAAATTAATATTATAGCATTAACAACGTGGACAAGGGCGCACGTTTTAATTTGCCCAAAATTTCTTGCCTCGAATGACGGATGTATACGTTTAAAAGGAGCCATATATCATTCGATCAAAGCGACGATTCCCACGCCACCCAGCCGCGCTAGGCGCAGCGAATAAATGACTTCATTAAACGCGGCCCTTTATTTCCAACGTCTGAAAGCGTGTAGGCTCGCCGCGCAAATTGGCTGTTTATCGCAAAGCGCGGGCACGGAGCGGGCGTTACGCGGAACGCGCTTGTTCACAAGCCAATTTAAACCGTTCTCCTACGATCCCGTTTAACAAAGCCCTCTACAAAACAACAAAATAGAATCGTTGTTGTAACGCCGTTCTGTTAGCCATGGGAAGTATTGTGCTTTCAAAACGAAATTTGCATTCTAAAAGCGGCACAGCTACGGTATCGAATACTAACGTTAAATAATAAAACTTCAAAGTCACTCGTAGCATCAATACGACGAAACGTTTAATAAACAGGTGGATCTTACTTTATTCTCAAGTGAAAGTTAGTATCAAGGTGTAAATAAAATTCTCTCTTAGTTCCGCACGTGTTGGGATTGGGATACGTGGGTAATGGGTACAATCGACAAAACGAGATTTGATTCGTTTAAACTTGGTTCGAAATAGTACTCTAATTGACAACTCGGAGACTATAGAGCGAGCACCATCATGCACTCCAGCTGACGGAAATGAAAGTCCAACATGTTAATTGCAAGCAATCGACTGCGACTAATTTGCTAATCTACCTGCAGCACCCACCGTAATCTTTATGAAGGAGATACCTACAATCTAACTGTGTGCCTAGTTATTGCCACGTCTTGTGTTATTAACTTCCTAGTCTATTTATTTACAGGTTCAACTTGTTTTGTTTGTTGCTTCTTGTTTTTTATACTGTTTACCATGCTAATAGATTTAAAATAGAATTCCTAACGAGGCAGTTAGTATTAGGTATTTATTACTCTTATTCTACAATATATCTTAATTTGCCGAAATAAAAAAGAAGAGGTCGAGCAAAAATGCCGTCCACTTTACTTTCTATCTACTCGTAAGCCTTGGAAGGCTATGTGGGCATTCAACATTTATTTTCCTATATGTTTTCATTAAAACACCCTTAAAAGAGATAAGAATTGAAGCGGGAAAAGGGAAAAAGGCACGGCCAGGCCACCGCGGGTTAAGATTTTACTGCCCGCCACTTGAGCGCTGTAATAGGTAACAAATGGAAAGAAATCGCGCTCCAATAAATATGTAGGTAGTATGTTTTTAAAATAGCGATAATATTTTTTCCTTCTTATTTATTCAAGTGTACAAAATTAAATGACTAGCTTTTAGTGGCATTCTACTACGAGTATAACCATAGCGCCAGAGAGACATCTACAAAATAGTGTAAAGGGGAAAGTAAAAAAACAATGAACAAGAAAACAAATAATTATTTTATTAAATTACATAGAATACTAGTAATACTAGTATTTATGGATCACCTCATTCATTAGTTAAAAAGCAATGAAAAAGAAAACAAATAATTATTTTATTAAATTACATAGAATACTAGTAATACTAGTAATTATGGATCACCTCGTTCATTAGTCCACAACACAAACATGTTATAAAACCATGGTCGGTATGTAATTTGTGTGTTTTTATCCAGACACGGGAAGCTTTTCGCCGAAAAATAATTATTTACATAAATATACAAAGTGTCATCCATCTTATCTTTATTGCCATATGTAGGTCTGATTGTTTATAAGGCATCCAGCATTTCGTTCTCCTCAATTTCATTCACTGTTTAATAAACAGAAACTAGAATTTGTCTCTGTGAGTGCACCCAAATTCAATTAGCGGACCTATGTGGAGGCAACAATATCATCCTATACTTCCATTAAAATAGTGTGTCTGTAATTTTATTGATAAGTAAAAGTTTTCATTGAACACGATTTATATAGGTATTGGGCACGTTTCACCGTTAATTAATAGACGGAGTTAAATGAATGTCAGTATATCTGGCTTAGGTCCATTACAAGCGCATTACGAGCGTTTCCCCCCGGCGGATAACCGCCATGTTCTACAAAGGGAGTGGAAGCAGGATTATTATTTGTCCATTTCTGAAATTATATCGTGTATTTATTGAGTCCACTTTGTTCTGATGTTTAAAGCATGTTCATACAACGCTTGTTTATGTCATATGTGCTACTGAGTGCTGTTTGTTTAAGCATTTGTAATGCATAATTAAATCTTAATGTTTTTGTCATTCCATTACATAGTTGGATGCTATATTTAAATTGTTCAACATATTTTATAAAACAATCTATGTACTTTTACATATTAGTTAAGTAATCTGTAATATACATATGGTTCAGATAGGTAAAGGCAATGTAATTTAATAATATTCATGCCAATATTTTCTGTAGTTACCCACATGTCTTTACGTATTTTCGAGATCTATCATTAAAACATGACAAATTGCTCCCCTATACGAACTATGAATAGCATGAATGCATGTAGTCAGTGTTTCATTTTCGCATGCCAACGCATTCTCATTAAAATGGCATGCAGTTGCGGTACGCCAACGCTACCATTGCTATTAATTAGTTTCTGAATTATTCATTTCACAAGTATTTGCTTTTTCAATTAAGTGGTAATTATGTGCGCCAGTTGAAAGTTTGTCCTCAAATATCGAGCATCCAGCTAGACGTAAAGCAAAAAATATCGATACATTGAGTGGTTGTGTTGTACACCGGTCATTGTAGCAATCTTTGGGGGAGGCCTTTGTTCAGCAGTGGACGTCTTTCGGCTGATATGATGATGATGATGAGTGGTTATTTTCGAAATTTATAGAAAGATTGCCGTGTGGTGACGGCAGTAAGAATACATTTGTCACCACTCCAACTCCTCCTGCGGGTGTCGTAAGAGTCGACTAAGGGATTGAAGTGTCACTTACCATTATTTGATAAAAGATTGGTGATGAGCAGCAGCGTCATCATAGTGGACACATTACTGCGATCGCCAATCTGCTTGCCCAGCGATGGCGATTATGGGCAATTACCTCCTAATGCATCTAATACGCATAGTTAATAGGAGAGGCCGACGTCCAGCAGTGGACTATCATAGGCTGATGATGATAGAAAGATTACATATCTACCTAGTAGGTACTTATTAAGGTACTAAGGTAAAGGGAGTAGAGAGGATCTCCAAAGCTATAGGCCTATCAGTATTATACCGGCGATAGCTAAAATTTTCGAATACGGCTTGGCAAATCGATTAAGGCACTTTTTAGAACAAAATGACCTACTAAGCGATAAACAATATGCATATAGACAGAACAGATCATGTATAGAAGTAATCCGCGAGACATTGAAAAATATAATGGTTGCAAAGGAAAATCGGTGTCATGTCGCGATTCTATTGTGTGATATGACACGAGCCTTTGACCTATGCAACCATACAATACTTGAAAATAAATTCAAACACATAGGCATACGTGGCCCAGCGTTAAAACTAATGCTGGACTTTTTAAAGCAACGGCAACAAAGTGTAGCGGTAAATAATGGCCAAATTCTATCCGACTATGGATCTATAGATATAGGTGTTCCGCAGGGCTCTTCGTTAGCAAATCTATGTTTTCTCATTCAGGTTAACGATTTGCCTAGAGCTGTAGATGGAGATATGCACTTATTTGCAGATGATGCATGTGACATCATAACATCAAATACAATTTCTTCGCTCGAGGAATCAATAGCCTCCGAAGTTTCAAAACTTCAGCTATGGTTTAATGTAAATGGTCTTGTATTGAATTTAGAAAAAACTCAAGTGATGCACATTACCCTTGGCGGCAAACCTCCACGTCCACTCGCCATCAATGTAGACGGTAACAACCTCTTGCAGGTGAGCAACGCAAAGTTCCTGGGCGTGACTCTAGATTCAGCATTGAAATGGAATGTGCACATTGACGTTGTATGTGGCAAATTGTCCGGCGCATGCTTCGCTCTGAGTAGATTAGCACGAATATTATCAAGAAAACAGCTTAGATCGAGTTATTTTGCACTGTTTCACTCGACGATGTGTTACGGTCTGGAGCTTTGGGGTACAGCAGCGGAATGGCAACGAGTATTTGTACTCCAAAAACGCGCGATCCGGATAATCATGCTCGACCACTATTCATAAATAATAATATTATGACATTTACCTCACAATATATATTCTACATAATTAAATACGTCCGAACTAATATACACATATTTCCAACAAAATTATATAAGAGCAAAAGAATCGCTGAACAAAACAAATATACACTTGACACGACATGTTGCCGACTAGCTAAATCCTCAAAAACCATGCATATCGTTGGTCCAAGTCTGTACAACAAATTACCCGACAAGATTAAGATAATTGAAAACAATACGACATTTTACAATAAATTAAGGAAATGGTTAACTGCGCAAGCATTTTACGGTCTAGATGAATTTTTGAAAACTTAAATTATGAATAATTTGTATGTTAATTGTATTTGGATAGTTTTTTATTTATTATTTATAATGACACTGTTGACATTAAAATTTAATTATACCTGGACATATGTATGTTATAAAATGATGTAAGTTGTATGTGAATTGTGTACCCTATTTTTGACTTGTAAAATTGTAATTATATTTTACTAATAAATAAGTATGAGTATGAGTATGAGTATTAGATATTTAGGTATTTACGCCATAAGATATTTTATCGTAGCGTCCGGAGTGCTCAGAATTTTCTTATCAGAACACGCCTATATCGTTATGGCAATAAAGGTGTGTTCAGATATTTATGAACGTTTCGGACGCTAGGATATATCTGATGGAGACTGTACTTACCTTAGTACCTTAGTAAGTACAGTCAAAGATAAAATAAGATGTATACAAAAATGTTCAAAAATATGTCCTAGTGCACTCTAATTCTGTGTAATAAGAACGTCGTAACATATTTATGAGCGGATTATTTCGATACTTATTTTTGCACTTGACTGTACTAGGGCTACCTACTTGCTTCTGATAGTTTCAGATGAAATTTAAATACTTGGGTATCACAATATTTTTAGAAGCTTTCAATTAGGTTGGCTACTTATTAAAGACCTAAAAAAAAAAGTATTTTTTTCTACCTACACGTAACTTCCAAAGTGAAGTTGTACGATCTCCAAAGAAGAAATTATTGGGAAATAATGGAATAAACTTGGAAAGAAACTTACAAAGAAACCCTGTAAATAACGAACTTACGTTAGTATTGACAAATCAAGCAAGACATTTTGAGCGCATTATTCTAAAAAAGTGGTAATTTAGTGTCAATTAGAATATAATAAATAGTCGTCCCGTCCTATGCCAATACGACTAACAGGAAAATATTTTACTATTTAAAAATTATTTAGTGTACAATACAGAAGGCTTATTAGTTGCATATACTTAGCCATCCCGTACCTACATAACACGACGACTGGAGGCCATCATTGCCCTGCAGTAGGAAGCAAGGCAAAATTATTATATTTTCGTAGATACAACTAAACACTCATGCTATTGTGTGATATTTAGTTATTAAAACTGCAGGTAGCAGTATTAGTTTTCAGACAAAGTTAAAGTTAAACTAGTAGCTTCGTTGTGGTAAATATCCTCACGATTCTCTATTTTTGCTACATTCTGACTATTCAGAGCGAAATTCCAATATTTTAGCTAGTCTGGTTCCTGCCTACATACCTAGTTTACGTAATAAAAAGAAAATGTTAAAATACTTAATTCATTAAATACAATAATGAATCGATCCATGTCTAAACCACTAATAAATACTTAGTTTTGAAATAATAAATCTTATATAGGTATTTTTTGCTTATTGACTTGATATGGGTTTTTAATTAAATCTTAAAGTCGTGCTCATAATCATAACAACATCCAATGCATTAAAATTACATACGAGTATACATTGCCGTGTGGTGACGGCAGTAAGAATACATTTGTCACCACCCCAACTCCTCCTGCGGGTGTCGTAAGAGTCGACTAAGGGATTTAAGTGTCACTGACCATTGTACAAGATTAATGATGGGCAGCAGCGTCATCATAGTGGACACATTACTGCGATCGCCAATCCGCTTGCCCAGCGTGGCGATTATGGGCATTTACCTCCTAATGCGTCTATACGCATAGTTAATAGGAGAGGCCTACGTCCAGCAGTGGACTAACATAGGCTGATGATGATGATACATAAAAACGTTATATAATTTATACATTTCAGTAGAAAGCAAACGTTGAAACGTTCGTATTTAGCGAGCAGACTGATGAAATGGCGGACTCCAGGGAGGCTAATTAAAACCTCTTTACGAGCCCTCTCTTTGTCGCGAGCCAGGCAGCTCGCCGGCGACATGCCCAATCACTGGCATTGACGTCAGGTGACTGGACACGCAATGTTAAACCACAGAATACATATTAACTAAACCACTATTTGGAGTTCGAGGCCAAAGAATCTACGAAAATATTGCCACAACAATGAAATGTTCTTACAATAGTAAATCCTTATTTTCTAAAAACAGACGTTGATATATCTTATTTATTGGTAATTTTAATTCTTTAATTTAAAGGAACAATATTATTTACTTATTTTCACGTAAATATGAGATATTTTAATAAAAACTTAATTATCCGCAATTATTAGTAACAAAGTTGGTATTGCGCTGGTATCACCTCAGGTGTTAATAACATTTGGTACAGCAATTTAACTACACATAAATTAAAACCCTATTTCTGCATACGTTTAGAAAATTGCAGAATCATATATTGTAGCGTGCTTTATGTTCATATTTCGTATTCGTAAAATTCCTTTGACCTACAAATGTCTTTGGCAGTGCTATAGTTCTCCATTTAAATTATCATAGAGATCTAACGTTTTGTTTTCTTCCGTAGATTGTTAACAAGGTGACCCACTTGGTTCAGCCATGTTTAGGCTTTTATGGGAGTGTATTCGATTTATACCCAGGACTCAGGAGGATAAGTAATGAAGAAAACAAATAAAAAATAAAATACAAAAAATGCTTTCATTTTACATTTCCATATTTCTTTCCCATAATTTAAACCCGTAATAAGGCACGGGGCTTAGTAATTTAACCATACCTACTGTCTTATTAAATATGGCACGCTGTCGTTTGTGTTCACTGGTAATTCAACTTCTTTTTAAAATAGGCTTTGAAACGTTGGCTCTTATCATTTTAAGTTCTTTACAAGAAAATTTTGTCATTTCTATATTAGTTAAGAGAAAAGAAAAGTTTTTAGGTATTTACGTGTTTTTAAGAAAATCCTAGTTGTGACAGCCATATTAAACAAAATGGCGTGCAAACATTACGGAGGTATATAATGTTTTTATTAGGAATTGTTTTAAATAAATTAATTAAATAACAAAAAGGTTGTGGAAACCTGAAAACTTTATTTGACAATGACATAAGAGACTTTGACAGATTTGACAATAATGCATCTGTCGTAGTTTCGTTGGCCTCGAACTCCAATTACTGGTATAGTGCAAGTACAGAAAATCATCTTCAAAAACCCGTTTAAAGAAATGATGACTCTTGCCACGATACTATTAAGTTGAAATTCCCACCGCGCAACGCTAAATGTCATGTAGATGTGCGCTTTCTTTCTATCGCGTAACTCGTACCTTTGCTGTAAAATAAGGTTGCTTCCTTTTAAAAAATTATATAATAATCTTTATTTAATGACTACCTTTTTCATATTTTCTTTTATTGTTCATTGTTATAATCAATTCTCCGACAGCGGTCGAATTAGTATGTACATATTCGATGAACAATATTCGCGAGTGCGTGACGCCGACGTGTGTTGCCTTGCCTTGAGGCCCTACTGATGTACTCCCCGGAGTGGCACTGACAGTTCGAACCTAACGCGCTAGTTGGACAGGACTGGTTAAACTGGGACTACCTGGGTCGAGTTTTATAAAGTTACAATTTCGCTGTTTGCCTCTCTTTCTAGCCAATATGTGCGTGCGTTAGAGAGGCAAACAGCGAAATTGTAAATTGTAACTTTATAAAACGCGACCCTGGGTGTACTATCTGTGTAATTAAATATACCCGTGCAGGTGTACAAGTGTACTATCTGGGTACTTAAATATATCGGAACAGGTAGAGTCATGTGGTGTAGAGTGGGGTAAACGTACGCAGTGGGTAAGAGTACGCAATTACCGGATTGGGATTACATATGTATGAGAATCAACTTAAATTGTAATTTGAAATCCGATGACGACATCATCTCGAGAGCAAGCTCGAAAGAATGTTAATAAGGTGTCGAAGTGTAGCGACACGCACGAGTATCTAAGACGAAAGGTTTAAATATGAACATAAATATCACAATTAATTGGCCTGCTTTAGGTATAGCCATAAAGTAATTCCCGTCGTGTGGTGACAGCAGTAAGAATATATGTCTCTATCCCAACTCTTCCCTCGAGTGTCGTAAAAGCCGACAAGGGATTGAAGTGTCACTGACCATTCTTTAATAAAAGATTGATGATGGGCAGTAGCGTCATAATCGTAATGCGATTATAGGCATTTACCTCCTAATGCGTCTATATGCAAAGTTAATAGGAGAGGCTTACGTCCTGCAGTGGACTGAGATAGGCTGATGATGATGATGATGATGACATTGATGACAAAGTAATTAATCACAAATCCGCCGCATCGTTAAAGGTCTTAAAATGTCTCGCCACCATAATTAACTACGTATAGCTAACTTAAGAGGGAAAGAGGAAAAATGTATTGTCACTTTTAAGTCGTCTGCTCAGCCCAAAAGCCCTTTTATCAATGACCTACCCACCCCGCGAAAGGGTCACGCAGGAATCTCAGGATTCTCACAATATATCGTAATATTTATTACGCAATTATACTTGCTAGTCAAAATCTTGAAAAATTGCTTAAAACTCTCGGCTCCGCATCGTCGATTAGGTAACTGAATCTTCGACTTCTATAAACGTTGTCCACCCGAACGTGTTAATAAAGTAAGAAAGATGAACGAAAACGGTTATTTGAACTTTATTAGTTCCACTCTGATTAATAAGCGAGACTGAATTTTAGGCATCCAATTTCTTATTCATGAATCCATAATGGTACGTCCTCCATATGCTAGACGTCGTTAGACGCCCCGCGGGATGGCGGACACGCCCTGACATCTAATCTCGTATTCCGGACATTGTATCGGATAGTGCGGGACCTAATTGTGATGAAAGTTTATTTGTTTTCCACTGGCCACTAATTAAGCGATCCTTCGTTGCCCAAATACCGTAGCACCGTAGGTAGGTACACAAGTATGGCTTTGGAAACTCTTATGGCAGTAGTATTTTATATAAACTTCTTAATTATATTTTAGAATTATAACCAACGTGAGACTCGAACATATTAATATATTATCGAACGGGTTTACTCACGTATTTAAGTCGATGATCGCTGGACAAGTTTCTTAATTATAAATTAATCTGAGAAATTGGTAGTGTCACATTAAATCACATAAGCTTTACCTATTAACGTTGCACATTTTATATAATAATTTTAATAAAACCTTCTGCCATTGCTGCTCAAAAATTATTCAAACTTGTTATTAACAACGTAATGGCGACATTACAATACATACATGGTGTCTGAAAGATATATCATATCACTGGAAGGACGTAATATAATTAAGACGTATATTAAGACTATGGTCTCCTATTCAACGCTGTACGCGGCGTACACCGTAGTCATTTACAGAACCTACTATGGAAAGGAAAAATGCTATACGCGGCGTACCGCGTTGAATAAGAAACCATAGTCTTATACAACTTTCAAACTAAAGCTAACTTTTACGCGCTACACGTTTAAACCCATTATAATAATATATATACCTTTCAAGTTTATCTTTAAAGTAATTTCAACGTTGTTAGCACTATTTCTTGCACAAACAAAATGAAGTTTTAATAAAAAGTGCTAGGTGGCTGCAGCCGACGCGCGGTAAAAATAATTTCCGGCATCAGTAGCAGCCGGCGCGAAATTATACGTACCCACCCCACCCGTGGGCACAGAAGCCTTACCATGAGTTGGCAGTACCGTTTACGTTAGAGTTTACTCGATACCTACGTAAAGTAGTCTATCACGCTCGCTCCTATACCTCAGTGCGAGCGCGATAAACTGATAAGGGCTTTTTTGCAAGAAGAGATCCTAAAACGGTTTTTTTTTTCAAAATAGGTAAAAATAAGGTTTTTTCCTAGTCAGAATCACGACTGATCGATCACGACCTCTTTCGATCCTACTAGGAGAAAAAAAAGAGTCTCATTATTTGTTCACCATTTTGTAATTTTTTTCAAACACTTCGTACTGCGGTTACAAAATGGAAAGTACTTAAAACGGTAGAAAATTTTACGACGTTTTTTTTCTCTTAAATTAAAAGAGCACGTTATTCGAATTAGGAAAAACTTCCCTAAAAAAATTTTTTTTTAGTACAGATGGTGCCTTTTTTAGGCTCTAGTGCGAGAAGTGGGTCATTTTACGTCAGGTTCGAAGGGCCATCTGTACTAAAAAAACGTCGTATGAGACACGGTGTGCAAAAGCGAAATTCGTAACTCGTGTAGATTTAAAACATCGCCACTTTTGAATTTCATGTTTTTCACACTTGTGTCGTAATGTACTATTAAGATCTTCTCACAAAAATGCCATTTACTTGAAATATACATATAAAACGGATAAACTCGCGTATTTAATTTATCTCACGTATTAAATTTAACGTCATCCCGACGTTTCGAACACTTTCCAGGGTTCGTGGTCTGTGAGCGACTGATAATGGAGGAAA
>JALPQI010001311.1:100000-107668 GCA_025490895.1 Thaumatotibia leucotreta | reverse complement strand
ACCTAACCTAACCTAACCTAACCCTAACCTAACCTAACCAAACCTAACCTAACCGAATAACCTAACCTAACCTAACCTAAACCTAACCTAACCTAACTAACCTAACCTAACCTAACCGAACCTAACCTAACCTAACCTAACCTTAACCTAACCCTACCTAACCTAACCTAACATAACCTAACCTAACCTAAACCTAACCTAACCATAACCTAACCTAACCTAACCTAACCTAACCTAACCTAACCTAACCTAACCTAACCTACCTAACCTAACCCTAACCTAACCTAACCTAACCTAACCTAACCTAACCTAACCTAACCTAACCTAACCTAACCTAACCTAACCTAACCTAACCTAACCTAACCTAACCTAACCTAACCTAACCTAACCTAACCTAACCTAACCTAACCTAACCTAACCTAACCTAACCTAACCTAACCTAACCTAACCTAACCTAACCTAACCTAACCTAACCTAACCTAACCTAACCTAACCTAACCTAACCTAACCTAACCTAACCTAACCTAACCTAACCTAACCTAACCTAACCTAACCTAACCTAACCTAACCTAACCTAACCTAACCAAACCTAACCTAACCTAACCTAACCTAACCTAACCTAACCTAACCTAACCTAACCTAACCTAACCTAACCTAAACCTAACCTAACCTAACCTAACCTAACCTAACCTAACCTAACCTAACCTAACCTAACCTAACCTAACCTAACCTAACCTAACCTAACCTAACCTAACCTAACCTAACCTAACCTAACCTAACCTAACCTAACCTAACCTAACCTAACCTAAACCTAACCTAACCTAACCTAACCTAACCTAACCTAACCTAACCTAACCTAACCTAACCTAACCTAACCTAACCTAACCTAACCTAACCTAACCTAACCTAACCTAACCTAACCTAACCTAACCTAACCTAACCTAACCTAACCTAACCTAACCTAACCTAACCTAACCTAACCTAACCTAAACCTAACCTAACCTAACCTAACCTAACCTAACCTAACCTAACCTAACCTAACCTAAACCTAACCTAACCTAACCTAACCTAACCTAACCTAACCTAACCTAACCTAACCTAACCTAACCTAACCTAACCTAACCTAACCTAACCTAACCTAACCTAACCTAACCTAACCTAACCTAACCTAACCTAACCTAACCTAACCTAACCTAACCTAACCTAACCTAACCTAACCTAACCTAACCTAACCTAACCTAACCTAACCTAACCTAACCTAACCTAACCTAACCTAACCTAAACCTAACCTAACCTAACCTAACCTAACCTAACCTAACCTAACCTAACCTAACCTAACCTAACCTAACCTAACCTAACCTAACCTAACCTAACCTAACCTAACCTAACCTAACCTAACCTAACCTAACCTAACCTAACCTAACCTAACCTAACCTAACCTAACCTAACCTAACCTAACCTAACCTAACCTAACCTAACCTAACCTAACCTAACCTAACCTAACCTAACCTAACCTAACCTAACCTAACCTAACCTAACCTAACCTAACCTAACCTAACCTAACCTAACCTAACCTAACCTAACCTAACCTAACCTAACCTAACCTAACCTAACCTAACCTAACCTAACCAACCAACTTCTAAACACACGAAAGTGACCCATTTTGACACAATTGTGAACCTAATTTGCCCCACTTTTTTGATACCACTTGTAGCCCCCTAGCCCTTCTGGTTCCGGAATTATTTAATTTTTTCTCTAACTCAACTTTGCAAATTTTCAAAAATTCATAACTAATTCATTTTTCAAAATTTTTCAAATTTTCTTTTTCAATTTTCTTCCTTTTAATTAGTTTTAAATTACCTGTAACTATAATAAATTCCTCCTACTTAGCTTCAGTCTTAAATTTTAACATTTCTACAAAAAATTCGTACCCTCATGAAAACCTCTGAGCAATCTTGTTTTTAACACATAACTTTAGTTTCCGCCGGTCAATTTTTATTTTGTTTAGCAATTTAGATTCCTTAAATTTTTTCCCATCTTTCATGTCATAACCATTTTCCCGATATCTCCAATAGTTTTCCTGTAAATTTGAAAAGTCATCTCCCTCATCTTTTTTATAGAAAATCAACCTTTTTGAAAATTTTGTTCAGCCGAATTGATTGGAAAATTCTGGTTTTCACCTATAATTTAAAGAATTGTTGCCCCGTTTTTTCAGTACTATTTTCATTTCTCTAGCTTCAGTACTTCTTAAGATATTAATTTTTTAGTAGTTTTTGTAAATCCGAATTTTCAACCATCTGCCATTTTGCCGTTTATAAGTATATCTCTCATCTGTTTTCACATTTTAGTAGCTCTTTGTACATTTTAAATTACCCTGCTGTTAAATCTTGAAATTTCTTACACTCTTCATACAAATTTTTTCAGACACTCCCAAATTTTTCGGCGCCTGCAGAAAGTGTCTTAGCAACGCACTTTGAGCTTTAATATCTTTGCTCCCAAACGGTCAATTTCTGATTTTATTGCCTCAATCAATAGTTCTCATTAATATCTTTACCTTTTATTCACACTGTTTCCTTGCAAATTACTGTTTCATTCCGTAAATTCACTTTTTCAATAAATTAAAAAGTACATAGAAATAAATTTTTATCTCCGTTATTTACAGACGTAAAAATCTGTAATTTGGTACAAATAGAGACCTAAACAAGACCTACTTTTTGAGCCCTTAACAATAATTTTTAGAGCAATAGTTTTCCCATTATAAATTTTTAAATTTTCTAAATATGTACACATGCGGAATGTACAGAACACCTCCCCAATCGCCTCACAAAGCCCGCGGAGCCCAAGTACCAAGCGAGTCGCTAACACAGCGCGAACAGGCACCCCTAGAAACCCAAAGAGTGGAGCCAGGCATGCAAGTTCCTGCACCAGAACCAGTGGGAGACGTCTGTCTCGCACACAACACCACCTACACCGTTGAAAATCGCTCGGACGTCTTGCTTCCTCCCGCAATAGCAGATCAACTCATCCAGACTGGCACACTGTCACCCAGACCTCATGTCACAGTGCAGGACAAACCTGTAGCCACACTGCAAAGGACACCGGAGCGGGCCGCTCTCGGGGCGGCACCGGCGAACCTCACGCCGGATGCCCCGAGCCTTGCGGAAACCTCCGAGATGGACAGGTTGTGGCTCAGTGGAACTTCCGCTGACGGAGGTCGAGCGTCTCGCCTCTGGACGCTATTAAAACCCAGTCTGGATGAAATCCACACTCAGCTGCACGCTAATAAGAGTGTCACTAAGCAAAACAGAGTTGCGATCGACAAATGTGTCAACGACCTGCGCAACCACATACAAGACTACATACGGGAAGTCGAGACACTAAGCGTGGAGGCAGCCCCATACACGAACTCTCCCGGAAGGCTCTCCTTCAGCCAAGCAGCTCTGCGCAACCTCAACACTCGCTCAATCAGCACACAGACCGACGGCGATGACGCATACGTCACCACCAACGCCTCAACAGTCGCAGTGATTAAAGCAGCCATCCGGGAGGAGCTGGGAGAGCTCACCGTCCGTCCCCATCGCGCTCCCACTGCTGCACCCATTACCCCTAACCCTCCGGAAACCTACGCCAGTAAAGCAGCTTCGACTGCGACGCGTCGGAACAACGTGAAAGAGCCTCGTCCCGCTCAACGCCCAAACCCCCCATCCAGCAGGCCTGCAATGGTAATAACATCCAAGAAACCAGTAAAGTCCCCTTCGGAAACTCTACAGGCCTGGAGAAGCACTGTCTCCTTTCGCGACATGACTTTTGCCCCAGCAGCCGCCAAGTTTGTCTCGAACAACAAAGTTCGAATCGAGTTTGACAATGTTGTCCAACGAGATGCAGCACTGGCTAAATCCAACTCCACATTTAGCGACGTCACTGCCGAGCCGGCACGCACCCTCAAACCGTCCATAATGATCAAGGGTATCAGCGTAGACACGCCCAAGGACCTGCTGGCAGAGATCATCCTGCAGCAGAATCCTGACATCCAAGACAAGGCCACATCGAACTCGGACCTTGTCTACCAGTTCAGCAGAGGCAACCGCAAATCCCACCTTTACAACGCGGTACTGATTGCTTCCCCAGACGTATTTAAAGCCATAGTCACTTTAGGCAAGGTCAACATAGACCACCAGAGGGTGCATGCATGTGAGCATGTTCCCTTGCTGCAGTGCTTCAAGTGCCTCCAATTTGGACACACCAAAAAGCACTGCAAGGGTTCCATCGCGTGCTCCCACTGTGCCTCGGCTGAGCACGAATACGCAGGCTGCCCCGTCAAGGATTCCCCAAATGCCATCAAATGCTTCAACTGCACTTCCGCTAAACCTAACACCACCTCCCGCTCACCTGCCCCCTCCTATCATCATAGCGCTACCTCCGTCACCTGCCCACTCCGAACTCTAATGGAAACCAAAGTGAAATCCCGAATTAACTATGGATCATAGAAACTTACAAGCTAACGTCAATCCACCTAAAGACAAATATAACATCTTGCAAATAAACTTGGGCCACGGCAGGAACGCCCATCAGGAAATGGCAGTGTATCTCAGCGGGCAGGATACCTGTGATTTCGCTTTTATAAGCGAACCCTACATACCAGCTGGCAGTAATGTTATGAGGGATGTACCAGGGTACACTACTTACCAATTTCCTTCTCCTGACAGAACGACTAAGGCTGCTCTCCTTATAAGAAACTTTGGGGTCAGTACATTAGGAATCACTAAGTTCTCAACTCCCAACTTGAGTATCGTTCAACTGACGCAGAGAACCGGCAGGAAGGTGGTCCTGTCGTCCATATACGTTGAGCCTAGAACTGACCGACACAATACCCTGAAACAACTGGAGGAACTCCTCAATGATTCTACAGGCGCTCTGCACATCATCGGAGGGGATTTCAACGGGTGGCACCCGTCATGGGGATGTAAGCAGCCAAACGCCAGGGGTAACCAAGTAGCCGATTTGACCATATCCCACGACCTCACCATCTGTAACATTGGCACCGACCCAACATTTGAAACCGTGACCCATGGCCTCCCTAGGGCTTCTATTGTTGACCTCACTTTGATAAGCAACCACTCTCGTTGCGGACAAAACCAGATAAACGTCGAGAACTGGCGCGTTGACTTCAACATCTGTCCCTCCTCTGACCACAACGCTATCACCTTCTCCATTCCGCTCTCCAACAACAAAGCTTTAGATTTCAACAAAAAACTTAAACTTTCCACCTTCCGATACAACACCGCTAATGTCAAGTGGGACCCCCTTAAAGAACAGTTCCGATCAAGCCTGGTAAATAAAATCCCCGACACAGCAGAAATCAACCACTGCACTAAAGACGAGCTCGATCGCATCATAGAATTAACTACCGACGCCATTCAGAAAACCTGCGATGACCTTCTACCCCGCTCCCAAAAACCCCCTAGTCGCCCCATTTGGTGGAACGATGACCTTACCGAGCTCAAAAGGCAGGTAATCCAAAACCATCACCAGCTCAGCAAGGCTGTGAAGCGGGGCCTCCCGATCACCGATATTGTTCAGGAGAGGGACAAAATAAGAAAGCGATACTCTGATGCGTGCTGTGCTGCCTCTACTGCTACATTCCGTGCTTTTTGCGAGCGGCAGGGGAAAGAGGACGTTTGGTCCGTAACGAACCGCATTATGCGCACCCGACCCATTACCCAGCCCCCTGCTACTCTCCTACTCCCTGATGGCAGCTACACCACCGACTCGAAAGACACCGCAGAGAACCTCCTCAGGGTCTTCTATCCGGACGATAACCCACACGAAGACACCGGCCAACAGAAGGATGTCAGAGGCCAAGTGGATAACGCGCCGGAACACCCAGATGCGCCGCCGTTCACTAAGACCGAAGTCCTCGAGACTCTTAAAACTATTGGTCACAAAAAGGCCCCCGGTGCAGACCACTTGACTTCTGGCATCTGCTACCAATTCGCCGAATGCTTCCCCGACGTGATCACTAGCATCATGAACAGGTGCTTGTCACTAGAATACTTCCCGACCACCTGGAAGTCTACTGTCACCAAAATTATACCAAAGCCGAATAAGGACGATTACACTAAGTCATCATCCTTCCGGCCTATTGGTTTGGTGAAGGTATTTGGCAAGCTCCTGGAGAAGCTGATCATAAACCGGCTAACCCACCACCTCCACCTCAAGGGCAAAATTGTACGTCGGCAGTACGGCTTCCGCCTACAAACAAACACCACGACTGCCATCCAAGACGCTCTCGACATCATCTTAAACGCCAAGAACACCGGCGAACACGTTCTGGCCGTCTCGCTCGACATCAAATCGGCGTTCGACATGGCGTGGTGGCCAGCAATCTTCACAAGACTACAGCACAACGACTGTCCGCGTAACATCTATCAGATGTTACGAAGTTACGTCACGGACAGGTCAGTTTCCGTTAACTTCTCGGACTGCTCAGCGAGAAAGGTGATGACCAGGGGATGCGTCCAAGGATCGGTCGTCGGGCCGATCTTATGGAACTTGATCTTGGACGAGCTCCTCGAAACCGAGATGCCCCCGGGCTGTCACCTTCAAGCCTATGCTGATGACGTGCTTTTGATCTGCAACGCCAGATACGTCGAAGACCTAGAACGCCGCACCAACCAAGCCGTCGAGCGCATTGTGGAGTGGGGAAACAGTGTGAAGCTCACGTTCGGATCCGACAAGACACAAGCAATCGCCTTCACTAACAAGGCAGCCAAGACCCGCATCTTATGTGAAGGTTCCCACGTCCCCTTTGTCCCTCACATAAAATATCTTGGAGTTTTCATAGACAGCCGGCTAAAATTTGTCAAACATGTGAACTACGTTATAGATAAAGCCAAAAAGCTGTTTATGAAGCTCCAAGCATTCATACGCCCAACCTGGGGAGTCCACCCAGAGAACATCAGGACAATATACTACGGAGTCATCACTCCGATCATCACTTACTCGGCTTCCATCTGGGTGGACGCCCTAAAATTCAAGTGTGTCGAGAGCAGATTGCTTTCACTACAACGACTATTTGCCATAAAAATCATTCGGGGATTCAAGACCTTGAGCACTATACTCTCCATCACACTTGCCAAACTGCCACCTTTACCAGCGCGCATAGCGTGTACTGCGGAAGTGGAGAATGCCAGGCGATCTGGGCACGCCTCTTACCTCCCGCAGGACCTCCCAATCGAACGCCTAGCAGCTCCGTCGGAGCTTCTTCATCCATCCAATAGAGTCACTATTCCGTTTACCGAGGTAAACAATATCGCCGAACATGACGAAACAATAATCACACATACACTCACCACACCTGACACTTGGAGAATATACACCGATGGAAGTAAGAGCGAAGACGGGGTTGGAGCGGCCTTTGTGATCGTCAGACCCGACCACCCGACAATCACTAAGAAACATAAACTCCACGACTGCTGCTCTGTTTTCCAGGCGGAGCTCGTCGCAATCAGGGAATCCCTCACTTATGCCTACAAACACCATCCACGCGAGCTCCTCCTGTTCTCAGACAGCAAGTCCTCACTCATGGCAATAAAGGACCCCAACAACTTCAACAGCATCGTTGTCCAAATACATACATTAATTCACACACACCCAAACACATCAACA